>JAQIWH010002581.1:0-23842 GCA_034695005.1 Cryptops parisi | reverse complement strand
ATTAATTTATCTTTTAATAATAACGGTGATAACTATTATACGATTATTTATTTATTTATTTATTTATTTCATATCTTACATTCCATTGGAACAAACTAAGAACTAGCATTAAATTAAATTTATTAAATTTAATTGTACTAGGGATTCAGTTTTCCATTAGATTATGTAACAAAAAATATTAGTGGAAATTAACAATTTGATATGAAATAAAATAATACATTAAATAAATGAATAAATGAAATAAAATGAAATAATAAGTTATGGTTATGGCTATGGTATTTTCCCGCCCAATTCAGTTTTCACTGTCTAGCATTTTCTATATACAGGGCAGCCCAACTTCGAATAACGGTATAGCTTCAGCTTTTTCTCATTTATTTCTCTAAACACCGAAATTTTTATCTTATTTTATCATTTAAACATAATTTTTATATAAATATATAAATTTTATATATATAAATTGAAATAGTAAGAAGTCACGAAAGTGAAACTTCCTCGTATTGTTCTTAAGTAAGGATTAAGTCAATTCAACTTACATGGCAGGAGATGGAGAGCTTGTGCACTGAGGTGGTGTTGTTGGTTGAAGTAGTAGTGGTGATAGTAGTCGAGTCACTAGTGGTAGTAGTAGTAGTAGTAGTAGGCTATTTCCCCGATGGTGTGCCTGTCTGTCTGTCTGTCGTGGTGTGTTGTGTTGTGGTGCAACTCGAGTCGTTGTTGGTCTCTATCCTGCAGGCTTTGAAGTTGAAAGCTTCGCCAAATCGAATCGCTCCGCTTTTATGTGTTCCACTTTGCAACGATGAATATTCATCTTTAGAAAGCACAGAGAGAGAGAGAGAGAGAGTAGCTCCTGCTCTCTCATTGGTCCGAGACATTAACTGTTTTGTGGATCACGACACGGATGATATTGTTTAGACATACACGTTAGAGAAATTAAGTTTAAGATTTTAATAAATTGGTAAGAAAATAAAAGGAAGTTTTTTGGGAGGATTTGTTTTGTGTGTTTTAGAATTGGTATCATCGTATAGCCTAGTTCACTCGAAACCCTTTTATTAAATGGTGGATTTTTATTTATAATTTAGAAATATAACAATTATATAAATTAAGTATACTGTACTTTAATGTGTAAAATAGGTTTGTAATGTGCATTATAAACTGTTATACAGACTGATAGATATTATTACCTACAGTTGTTCTTTAAATAATTTTTTATTATTATTATTTCACATTTTATCAAACATTATATATAATATATAATGGAAAACATTTTTTAAAATTGTCATGTGTTATCGTATAGTTTGGTTTACTCTGTATGTTCGCTTATTATTTTTAAGATTGGTTCACCCTGTAGAGTGTAGACTATTTTTTTACAATTTTATATTTTGGAGTTTTATGCAGTGGATTCCGGTTATTATAATCACAGATAATGTTATCAATCGGTTATTGTTATCATAATTAGTTGGTCCCAACATACTCTTTAATGCTGTTTTATCAATCGGTTAATGTTATCAGCTAGTTATTGCTATCATTAGTTCCAAACTGATCTTAATAACCGGATTCCACTGTATTTAAAAGCATCGGTAGAGTTATGATTAAAATGGATGGATGTTTTTAGAATTCCAAATTTCAGAGGCATTGAAATGAGCATAGGACTCGCCACTCGAACTTATGTCTACTTGATATTCCAATTATATTTCATTAAAAGATTCGCGAATTAATTTCTTTTTTCTGATACCTTTTCCTGTTCCCGATTTTGTATAGTCCACTCACCACCGTTTTTATAAAACTCTGGTATTACACTTTTTTAATAACACCTTACGTCATCGCACACCGCGATTTGTTAATGGGGGTTACCATTTGGCTTACATGACACGCATTAAGTGGGGACTAAAGGAGGAAGAAAAAAGAAACGAGCGTATTGACAATGATGATGGTGGATGTTAATGAGACAATTCAAGGATGATGACGTGCTTGATCTTGGGACCAATCTTCCTCAAAGGGCAATGAAGGAAGAAAATAAAGGTCACTGTTACCTCAGGGGTCTAAAGCCACTGTCTTTTCCCAGAGGAGGAGGAAGCAAACTTTGACACATCATGATGGATTTTCACTTTTCGCTTCTTTTTCTAATTATTTACTTCGGTGTAAATAGTTGGAGTGATTTTTGTGCGGTTGAAAGTATGTCGAAATTGTTTTTTGGACGATCGAAAAATGAAAGTACTGTACAATTCAAAATGCGGTAAACGATACGTTGCTGATAATAACGTATAATATGTTTTGTACTAACGAGTACGTTAAAAATGCTTTTTAAGCAGGCTTTTCTTTATATACTGTCATATACAAATATATTGTATGTACATACACAATGCAAAAAAAATCCATTTTTTGATTTTTGCATGTCTTGATTTATGCGAATTTAAATTTATGCTTTCATTCAGTGTTTGATTGATGCGAGTTTTGAGCAATTTCATCTTGGAATTGTGTCATTTTCGATTAATTTACAATTTTTACATATGCGATTTTTATTTTACATTGAATTTGTGCGATTTTTAATTCATGCGAAAGACTTATGTGGTTATCGTTTTATGCGTTTTTTTGGACATTGGACTATTCTCATAAACGACTATAGATGGCAGTGTCGTTCAATTCCCAGCTCACTCACGTGAAGAGCATACAAAAGATTTATATGTGTCCTGTGGTTCAGGTTGATGTCTGTGAATGTTTAATAACTTAATAATAATATCATAATATAGGTAGTGTGTATTTTACTTTATTTTTGTAATATAGTTACTTCATATTATTTTCATTGTATAGAGAGCCGTTCATATTATTTTTTATTATATTGTGCACTTTATATTATTTTTATAGTGTAATGTGCTTTACATTATTTTTTAGTATTGGGTACCTTATTTTATATTATTTTGTAATATAATATAATTTAAAATTTTAATTTAATTTATATTTTTATAATCTTCTGTGTTATTTTACGTTAATTTTGTAATATGAAGGTTCCTTATTGTAGTAGTATCTTGTGTTACAAAAATTATAACTACGCTACATCACAAAACAACAAAAAATTTATTTAAAAAAATTAAAAAGTATATTATACGACAAAAACAATAGTGTTCTTTATATTTTTTATAGTATAGTATCCCTTTTTGTGTAGTGTCGTTTATTTTTTGTGGTGTAAAGGGATACAAAACTTCAATTTGTTGCGATGTAGTGTACTTTAAATTTTTTTTTTTTTTGGTTTGGTATGGTGTACTTGATTGGTACGATGGAGAAAAGCGTGATGTTCGCCCAACTTGAACCAAATCACGATTAATTAAATTCCTCGTCGAACGTCCATTAATAGGTGGAACCGGAAATAAGTTGGATTATTATAAATGGGAGTACTTGTATATACTTTTAAAATCAAATTCCTCTTTAAAGTTTTAGAAATTTAAAAAAAAAAATATCCTCATTTTACGCGATTTGTGTTGATTATCAATGCGAAGTCTCTATTATAGGCGAGAAGAAAAAAATAGTTGATGAAAAGTAAATTAAGTTGAATAAATGATTCACTAAGTACACACTTTTATTGTATTTTACCTATCCTATAATTTTAAAACATAATTATTGTTTTTTAAAAACAAATTATAAAAAAAAATAGGAAAGCTGTGGGAAAAACCGTGATTTTGAAACGTCGCATAATTTAACCCTTTATCGTATGACAGCTTTTCAATCAGTGCCATTCACTATCATGAATAGGTTACAAATATTGAAAAAAAAGAGGGTTAAAATTGATTTTCCAAAGTGTGTTGATTAATTTAATTTTTTTTATATATATATATATACAAAATAGACATGACAGAATGAACGAAGTAAATTGTTTCCTTTATAACGCTTTTCACCATTTTTTCTAATATTATAGTGTACTTGATAGTCCTATTAATTTTAATTTTCTTTTCCAACAACAAACAAATTACACGACGACGATCGTGATCACTTTCACCCCCTTTTTCTTTTCACAATTTTTTTTTGCTTATAATATTTATATAGATTTAAAAAGTAGGCTTAAAAAATCGTTTTACGCAATCTAGTTCGTCCAAATTACGCCATTGTTTTCTTTTGACAAACAGCACAGCTATCTTTTTTTATTATAGGATTCTATCCAAAATGTATGGTGTATATAAAAATTCATCGCGTGATACACATCATTGTAAGGGAGTACAATACAAACTATTTAGACCTGGTAACATCGTTCGGAAGAGGATGATTTGCATACTATTACACATTCCTTCGTGCACTGATTTAATCGCGTCACTGTAGGTAGAGAAACGTATGGCCACGTATGGCGCGCCGTTTGTGACCGTGGCGCAGTCTTTTGATATCGTGCAAAAAAAAAACCACTATACTTACTAATTGGTGTTACTAACACTTAAGCTAGCGTTTCGTAGGATTAAAAAAATAGAGGTAGCATTCCGATTAGATATAGTAAAAACGCGTGTTGTTGTTTTTTATTTTTTTAAATATAAATATATATAAGTCATTATAGTTAAAAGTTATAATAAAGAAGTACACGTTTCTAGTAAAGCGTACTTTATATTAAAAATAGCACTTTCTAATAAACAAATTTTAATGATATACGCACAATATGGTGTGCGTTATGTTTTTTTTAGTAAATGTGATTTTTAATTATTATTGTAAACTTATGTAGTACTAGTAAATAGCCCGTCAAAAATGACGGGAAAGTTTTTGTTTCCATTTAACTCATGTTGCTCCGCAACGTTCATTACAGTTATTATTCATTGTTATTTGTTACAGTTATCATTCGCAATATTCGATACAGTTAGAGTATTTATTTCGGCATTTTCACACACGGTGAGGAAGCACGCGATAGTAAAAAGACCCTCTGTTTTGGAAGTTTCTAGAATGCTCAGGTGCAAAAGAAAGAACCACGTGGTGTTTCTTGTCTAATGGCTATAACTGGTGAGGAGTAGTATTATAGTAGGAAGGTTTTTTTTATTTTATTAGATAGGATACTAACTTTATACAAAAAAAAATAGTATAATAGTTCATTCTAAAAAAAATGATAATATAGTTTGTATAGCATAGTGCGTTGTACATAATTTGTGTAGGTACTTTATATTATTTTTTTTTCAGTATAGTGTGAAGCTCATTTTACACGCCAAACGCTTTCAATCAAATTCCATCGATTCTAACTGTTTTTTTGACGTCATACACACGTCGTACTTTCGGTCAAACAACGAAACCACAAAAGCACTGAAACGCCCCCGGACGTGTTTGACATCCGAAAAACACTTGGAATCGATGGAATTTGATTGAAAAAGTTTGACGTGTAAAATGGGCTTAAGTTATATTGTTGGTTTTTTTTAAAACTTTCTAGTAAAAAGGTGGTTTTTAAACTTATTACAATAATTAAATTACACTGTTTTGTTGTCTGTGCTTTATATTAAGAAAATATAGCATGAAGCCTACAAAAATTGTGCGGGTCAATTTTTTGTAGTGTATGTTATATATTTGTATATAATACCGTAGAGGTACGCCTAGTCACCAATGTGACGATAACATCTCCACTTTTCCTTCTTATCATAATGAACACAGTAGCCCGTCACGTGTCAGATAGTGTCTCGTGACGATGCTGAGCCACGCAGAAAATCGCTACGCCTCCATCCAAAAGATAAGAGAGAACGCAGAGACTCACGCACGCACGCACATTGGAGTCTTTTAGTTATAATAGACGAGATATTTTATTTTTTGAAAGATGATTTTTAATTATTTTCGGTACCTTATTCTTAAGTGTAAAGTCGCTTGTGACCGGCTAGTGCTGGCATGTGTAATCGATTGTGTGATTATGATGACAGCCCATTAGGTTCGGAAAGTTTCCGGCTGGACAAACGTTCCAGTTGAAACAGATTTACCGAACCTAGTGGGTTGTCATCGTTGACACACTTGCGAGCACTACCAACACTAACGTCACAAGTGGCTTTACACTTAACAGAAAATATTATTTTTATTATCGTTGTGTAACTTTGGGCACCATTCGTGAATGATGTCATCGTTCCGATTATTTATCTCTTTCTAGATTTGAGCTTACATTTGTTCAAGATAAACAGTTTCAACGGGATATTGTAAATAACTAATTAGGATTAATAATAGGGTACGCCATTTGTTTTGACATTTGTTTGTGTCAAAAAATAGCGCGAGTCAACATGGATAGTTTGTCGTCGTCGTCGTCTCAGTAAACCGGTTTTCTTTTCTAATCTAATTTCGTACAGATTAGTTGGTGTTTTTACTTATGCCATTCGATTGTGTATTGTAATAGAAAGGCACGTGAAATTGGTTTCGTTTAAAATGGCGATAAAAATCTTTCCGTCGAGATTTTAGTGGAGGTATTAAGAACGTTTAAGTTGGGACAAATGAGTTCTAATTTAAGTTTTGGAGAAAATGAAAAAAGTCCAACTCGATTTCTATTTGGCTGTCGGCTTCATTTTCACCTCAATTTTTTATTTTTTTTTTGGTTTCGTTTATTTATTTTTTAATTTTTTTGTTCTTGAAAAATTAGGTGAAAGAAAATAAGAGTGACACTGAATCAATATTAGTTTTTAAACGATCATGATAATAACGCTTACAAATAACATTGAAAAAATAAAATAAACCCACTTTTCTACTATTTTTTTTAATACATAAGTTTAATATTTTTTTATCATTAAAATAAATAATTACATATTGAAAAAATTTTAGTGTCGATAATGAGTAAAGATATCGCATAAAAGTTTGAAAAGTATTCCTTTAGGGTTGAGTCATAAATTCGATTTTTTTGAATATATTTAATTTTTTGTATATTAGAAGAATATATTAAATATTATGAAATTGTCCATATATGGACGTATTGTCAAGGTTGAGATAGAGATGTTAAGAGATGATGACACGTGATGAAGGGGGCTTTGATAAATCGTGTTATGGGAGAAAAAAATTAATGATGCCATTGGTCAAAGGGTTAAGGTTGGTACGATTTTTGCTGCCCCACTGTTATTAGGTTTTTTTGTTGGTTTATTTGATTTTGTTGATTTCTTTGTTGTTAATATTGAAAGGTGTTGATGTGTTGGTACGAAGACCTATATTTTAAAACACCGTTATTAAGAATCGTTATGGAAATGAATTTCATCGGTGTCAGTTGTTCCATTTCGTGAAATCGATTCGTTTGGGAATAGTGGAATTGCTGTTGAATTCGTTTAACGATAAAAAATTTTTTTACCATATCGTGTTGAGAATATCGTTAAACGAATTTATGGAATTCCTCGTGGTTAAAAGGTTGGTTTTTTTTTTGACATCGTTGATTTAAAGATTTACTTAATCGCATTAGCGTTAATTAAAATATAGTTTAATCGTAATATCGTTGAACGGAATGTCGTCAATCGGAATGTTGATGAATTAAAAATCGTCAATTTCGTTGCAAAGAATAGGATCAATCGAAATGTGGTGGTGTGAAAATACAGTTAGGGTGTTTTTTTGGCAATATCGTTAATCGAATTATTGATAATAGAAAGTTCCGTTATCCGAAATATCGTTAAACGAATACAGTACTTATGGAATTTATATTATCGTTATATTGTTAAAAATATTTTTTAAAAAATATCGATATTCGAATAATCATTAAACGAAACAAGATTAGGCAAATATCGGTACAAGAAATATCGTTACCGAAATCTAAATACAATGAAATCTGGTTATTATAATCATGGATAATGTTGGCTATTGTTATCATAGTCAGTCTTAAAAACATCGTTCAATGTTTTATCTACTGTTTAATGTTATCCACCGATTATTGTTATCAAAAAATACTAGTCTCCAAGTGATAATAATAATAATCGGATTCCACTGTATAAGTCAAACGAGTAATATCTTCAAACGACTAATATTGTTCTTCGAAGTCATCGTCAACCGATGTCGTGATTAATTTGGTTTTAGTTTCAACACTAGTGAAAAAAAAATGGAAAGTCATTTCGCAAATCACTGGCAGGATTTGTTTTTCGTCCAAATCTAATTGACATTCATCCGAGTTTTGTTTCACTCGGTTTGTCACCTGGTGACCTCGAAGGTTACTGACATTCTTTTTTATCTCATAAGGAAACCCGTGACACTTTGATGATAAAAACACGACAGAAAGGGTTCACGTGTTGTAGAAAATTAAACCCAATTGCTTCCAATAAAAAATTATGCGACAGTTAGCTCGCCATACTAAATGACTGTAACGATTCACCACAATACCCCCCTCTTTCTTGTTTTATATTTTTAATAACGATAATGATAGACTGCGGATGGAAGGAAACGTTGGATAAGTGACATTGGAAGGAAAATATTATTATAAAATAAATGTTTTGATAAAAATTATATAGTGTTGTATAAGAAAAATTCAACCATTGTGATTGGCTTCTGACAAGAGATGACAGATTGTAGCTAAAGGGTTTTTGTTTTGTTTTGTTTTTCTCGAACTATTTTTTTGTAAGGGTTTTTTAATGAGATGACATGTTGGTTGGTTTGGTGTGTAATGGTGCGATGACAAGAGACTAATTTGAATAATGAACATCCGAAATGTAGGTCGCGTGAGTGACGGGCTTAACCCTTTGACGACCAATGTGAAGAAAGTTCGTTTTACGCATAATTTCATTTTTCACCTTAACTTCTTTTTTTTTGTTGTTGAGATAAATGATTATTTTTTTTTTCAATTATATTACAGAGTATCGAGAGTTTTCATAAGATTAGATGAAAATCCAGGTCACGATTTATTAACTCGATAAAAAGTTTTTTTTTTTATTGTATTTATATTTATATAAGTATATAATATGTAATGGACAAATCGTGTGCCATACTACAAATCTTCTGCCAAGTTATTGAAACCGAAAAGCCCGAAGCAATGGAAACAATTTTAATCCTCTTAATAAGCGCATTAAATGGCTTAGAAAAATCCACCTTTGTTTTTAATTTATTATTTTTATTGTCTACAATGAAGGGAAGAAAGTTTCACTCTTCCTGAAAAAAAATTGTAAACAAAGACTATTTGACATTTTGTTTTAATTCAACGAATCGGTGCTCGAATAACGTTCATAAACGATTATTGTGGAATTTTATTAAATATTTTTATTTTATGTCTTTTTTAAATATGATCAATTGCAATGAGGAAACTGGGTTTCAAAGGAAATAGTCATCATTGAAATCATCTTGAAATTTTTTGTTTTTAATTTAGAAAATTTATTACGGAGGGGTTGCAATTATTTTTTTTAGGAAAAAAATATTTTAATTAAACTTTTGGACTTAATTAAAATAAAATTTAAACAGTATAAAACGTATAATTCATAGGGGAAAGTTGACGTTAAACTTTTTATATCACGCTAATAATTTTTTATTACTATTAGATGATCCACATAAAAATACATTATTGTAAAATATAAATTTTTAGTTATTGTAGAAAGTTAATATTGGCGATGATAAAAAAATTACCCGGATTTTGTTGGCCACTAAAACGCCAGAGACTAAAGTACTTATCCAGAAATTAAGGTAAATATCCGGTTTAAAATTGAACTCGTATAACTCTTGTAAACCATTAATTATTATAAATTTATTTATTTATTTAAACTTCGTTTTATAGAGCCACAAAATACGATAAATAACATACAATAAACATCTAAAAGCCCGTCATTCAATGGGATGCACCATTTAATAATTTTTTCGAATAGTTGTAAAGGATATTCTAAGCGAGTTAGTATTTCCGTCAACAATGCATGAGTGATTGGAATATGCATTAGAAATTTGCTGCTCAGCCAATCGCTTTACAGGTAACAACAGTCACACTGCTCAGCCAATCCCTAAAAGTGTTTTTACGTGTTATGGAAATATTTGGCTTCAATTTCAGTCTATGCTTTATAGGTAGAGATTAGTGTATTATATTAAATTATTAATAACTTAATTTATTATAATTTAATATAAAATACATCATTAACATAAGATACGGAAATCGTTCCGAGTTTTGGTTTTATCCGTATAAACGTCACCGGTTTTGTTTGAATCGCCCTGTAGAGTGTGCGACGGGTTGACAAATGTCGAGTAGGTCTAGGGTCGTTTACATAGAACATTGGGAACGACCTTGATGCAAGGTAATCGCCACATCTGCCAGCCTTTTTGTTTTGAAAACATTTCATTTCCTTATTTCTCGCTAATGTAATTTATTGCTAAGCTTCGCTTGTACACTATATACTTTTGTACAGCACACCTTGAAAAATTTCTTGTAACCTGATTCCTATGGTCCACTTTTTATTCTATTATCTCAATTGATTTTTATATATATAAAGAAAAAATTATACCAAGTTTTATATATTTCAATCTTCGTTAGTTTATAAAGAAAAAAAATACGTAGTATATACTTCCTAGTTTGTTTTTATTTTAATGATGTACAATTTTGTTTCAAAGATTAGTTCAAAGAATAAGACCCATGTGAGCTTTTTTGTTATTGTTTTCGTAATAATAAAATTTTGTTAGTAGATATTGAAAAAAAAAACTTCCTAGAGGGATTTGTAAGAGCTATTTTTTTTATATTTATATATAAAATATATAATACAAAAGTATAATGAGAGAAATGGACGTTTGATCGAATTTTAATTGAGATCGTTCCATTTTTCACAAAGGGATGCTGCACAAAAAAAGGCTTAAAAGAAAAAAAAGGCTTATTTGGCAGAAAACAATAGCTGGATTTTTTTGTGTTAAAATGCAGTTGATTTGAAAGAATCAGAATTTTACAAAAATAAAAAAATGTGGAATATTTTTTTGTGCCCCTTGTGGTTTTTGATGGTCAGAAAGTTCATGTGAAAAAATTTGGATTTTAGGTCTACATTTCTTGACCATTTTGCTCCAAAAAGTCAGTGAATCGAAACGGTAACAAATTTCAGGTTTTGCATCCATCTCGATAATGACCGTGTTTTGAGATAGATCTTCATAATTGGAGGGGTAAAAGTGAAAATGGTGAGGGAGTTACACACGGACAGACTGATAAATGATGGTTTCGAGAAAATAAACGTTAGGCCTAAATCGTAAACAAAAAAATGGCGGGTTTTTATTTTTATTGTTGTTTGTTTTTAATTTTATTTTTTGATAAATGATTTTACAAAGTGATATTTTTTTGTTGTTATTGAAAAGTTGTTTTAGTTTGTGAGGTGATTTAGAAAATATGCAATGATAATAATGGTGATTTTAATAGGTCGACGTGTAAACTACAATGAGTGTAATTGGAAATCTAATGGAGGAGAAACAAAGAAAAGAAAGTTAAATGAACTTTATGGCCTCCTATTAAAAAATAAAACTGTTTTTCATGCCTGGATTTGATAATTAATTTTCATAAAATAGTTTAGGTTTAACTTGAGAGTCATTTCATTATACAATTTGGTTTGCTGTTAAATTTATAGGCCTGTTTAAAAAATAATGAGAAAATAGTTTAATCAAATCACGCTGTAACGCTTTTTTAAAATATGAAACATAAAAAAAAATTTAAAGTTTACAAATAAAAAAAAACTGGAAAGGAACCAATTTGAACCAGATTTTTTTGAACGCAGAAAAGCTAGTGAAATCCGGTTTAATTTTGAACACAAGCCCATCGCTTAGCTATCAAATTGATTCATTACGAAACACTTGACTGTGGTTGTAAATGATATTTAAGTTGTTTTCTAACTAGCCATAATGTGTTAAGTTCAATTTTTGATACAGATTATGACTGTTAAAAAATGAACCGGATTTTCTTGGATGAAAGCCAACTTGCGTCCTGTGTTAATGCGTCCAAAAAAATCCGGTTTCTATTTGAACATCCTTGTTTTAGGCGTTTTCAACGATGTTATGTAAGTCATCATTTAATAATTATATTTTTTATTTATTTTAATTATCATATAAAATAGAAGTTGAAAGAAAAACGAACTCACGTGAAGATTTTTAACTGTAGGTTTACTGCTTAGTAATTACGTCTTAAATAACTAAAGCGTTCAACCTTATTCAACCCTTATGTAAAACAAAAAGAGGTCATTCAAAACTATATAGACTTCACTTTTTGTTTTTAATTCCATAAATCGCAACTTTTCGCAATATTTTCGTGCCATCCTCTTTACATAGTTTACATCATTTTACATATTATTTTGACTTTCTTTATTATATATATATTTTTTTTTACTTTAATCTTACGAAAGGTGTTAAGTCTCTGATGAATAACAATTTACTACACGAAAGGATAGGGTGTATATATATATAACCAGGTGTATGTTTTACTATCACGTGTTTCACCTGTGATCTCATTATACACGACCCGTAAAAAATTATATAACACGTTTCTTGTTTACACTTAATTCAATCATATATCGTACTTAAAACGTTAACTAGACTTAATTCGCTTAACTAAAAAAGCGTGTTCAAATTCGATCCGGATTTTGTTGGACGCGCGTAAGCTTAGTTTCAACGGAAGGAACGTCCGAAAAAATCCGGTTCAAATTTGAATTTGCTGTTTCGCGTGAAATTGAATTCTAAATTCACCGACTTTCATCATACATCGTTAAACGAGGGTGTTTCTTTTTTATCTTTTTTTTTTCTTTCATAACTTGTTGTTCTTGGTGTGTTTTCTCAGTGATTGTCACAAATTCGTTATTGACATTGCGGATTAAGCCTTTTATTAAGTGAGTGGGTGGTAACACGTGACCTGAATAGCTTTCGTAAAACCGAGGGAGGGAGGGATGAAAAAAAGGTGGGCTCTATAAATGGGGTCACTCGAAAAATGGGGGTATTAAAAATTTGCTGATTCATTGGTGGGAGTCTCGAAATAGTGGGGGTTGAAGTAACGACCCCCCCTCCCCAATTGGATGACTGATGGATGGTGACAGCTACTAATGTCGTTTAGTCATCTTGTTTTTTTTTATTATTTCTTCAAATGTATGTTATATAAACGTATGTCTCGTCATAGGTAGGTCTGAGTAAAGATTGTTTATAGTCGTCTTAAATTGCGCTTGTGTGCAGCTATGCGGAAGTGCTATACTGTTACAATCGTGAGAGAAGAAAATCCAGTAGAATATTATACATATATGAATGTGTTGACGCCCTAACTCGTTGTGCTTTTTTGTTTTTGTTGTAATTAGTAATTGGATTGGTTAACTAGAATACGTTTCTAAAAATGGGGACTATTTTATTTTTTTTATACACATTTATTTTTTAAAAAAAAAATTATTTTGGTCACGTGTCAAACGTACACTAGAAGTCGTTTAATAGTTTTTGTAATTTTTTTTTGTATACTGGACTTACGTGATATACCTGTACAATTGTGGTGTAATTGTAAGTATGATTTACTTGTACGATTTTAACTGTTACGAAATAGAGTTCAAGTGTATTATTTATTTTGTACTATTTATTTTTTTTGTTTGATTTATTTCATTTAATTCCCATTGCAGATTTAATAAAAACAAAATTAGTTTTTAATTTTGTTGTTATTATGGGTGTAGGTAGTATGAAAGTTGATTTTAATTTTTGTTGTACAGGGTGGTCCAATAGTTCTCTATTAAATCGAAATATTGACTAAATGGAAAAAAAAAACACAAAATATATATAAATAATATAGATGATTTTTAAATTTAATTAAGGACTATTTCATACAATATTTTTTTTATTTTAAAACTTTTTCATTTTTTATTGACAATAATAGTCATTTTTTGAACGTATTTGAATATTGGTGAACTTTTTATGTACGGTATGACAACAAAAATCTCAGAATTGATTGGACATTGATTCGTCTAAAATTTATACACAAAATGTTCCACGACCCCAGGTTGTGTTCAAAATTTCAGCTGTGTAGGTCATCGCAAACCTGCCAAAACAAATAGCTCAAAATTGAGACCCTTTTCTGATGGAAATAATCTTGTATTTTATCCCAAGTTGGGTGTGAAATTGATAAATCAAAATATTAATTAAAAATTGATTTATATAAAAATTAACATACAACATGATCAGAATTTATATAATATATACAAGTATATAGTACCGTATATGAAACCAATATATATAATATATTGAATATATAAAATTATGTCAAAGTTTAACCTTGAAAAACCACTAACTTTATATTCTTGATATTGAAAAAATATTTTTAGTAACCTCGATTTTGGGTAAAATTTTAATCTAAACAAAAGATTTAATTAATACGAAAATCACAATTTAAAAATATAACTTTAGTACATGAATTAATATCGTTTAAGTTAAATTAAGTTAACCAAAATATTGACATTATATTTACTAGATCAGTAGAACCTCAAATGGATCACCCCATTTTTTTTTTGGCAACAGAGACTATCTATTATGACTTTTGGAAAATATCGATGTCCAAACCACCATCGACTATTTCGTCTTTCCATTGAACTAATTAATAAGTAGTTAAAAATTATATATATTAAAGGAAAGTAGACTTTGCTTAGTCACGCAGGACCTTATTTTAGGTTTTGCTTCCTTCTATTCATTACATAAAAACAATAGGCTAGAAATATAACACTCCCTCTTGTCTTTCTTTTAATGTTAACCCTTTGACACGGCCATTAAGAAACGACATTGTAGCTCGCGTTGGAATCTGGAGAAAGGGTTGCGTGTAAACTCTTTACTACCTCCGACCACGCCCCTTTTCTCTCTCTTTGGGCCCGAACAACACGCGCGGTTGATCCATTTTTGTTGTATATAAAGCTAATCTTGATGGAAAGTAGTTTAATGGATTATGTCACGTCGACCACTGGGGCCATCTATCGTGAAACTACTGGGACTACTTGTGTTGAGCTTTCCACCTACCTGCAAAACAAGTTAAGTCGTTATTCATTTGCAGAGAATGGAAGGATGGAAGTTGCTCAACAACTATAACACGACCCCGGTGTTTATAGGCTGATTAGTTTTCTTTGTTGATTAAATTGTCGGCTGCTACTTGTTCAGTAGTTTGTAGGATGTATTCTTATTTTATTATTAGAACATTGTTCGTGGGTTTGATCACTAGAAGTTGAGTTTTTTGTCTTCATTCTCTTTTGTGCAAGAAAATTTATTATGTAATAGGGTTGAAAACATTGTTGTTAGATTTCTAGTTTTAAGTTACCGTTTGTTGAGACTAAACTTGGCGCCCACAGTAGGGTTTCAATAAGACTCCGTAAAAACAATGTACATTTAAAAAGTGTAGGGGGATCAAATAAACTAAACATAGGTTTTAACAATGTTTCCATAGAAACTTTGAAGGGATTTCTATAGGAATAGGATTGTTCTGTGGTATCGGTTTTTGAGAGAAAAGTAGGAGTACTTTTATTAGGGTTCTAATAAGGCTCCGTAAAAACAACGTACGGAAGCCCGTTATAAAAAGTGTTGGGATCCAATTAACCAGACATAGGTTTTAGGCTTCAATAAGTCTCCATAGAAACCTCTTAATTTTTAAATGGAATTTCAAATTTTTTAAACTGATGTATGATATACGTAAAAATACATGATGAAATGTATTTGGATTCTAAAAAGTGGGCTACTTTTTAAAGTTTGCAGTAAGACTCCGTAGAAAAAATCTACGGAATTCTGTTTCCAGAAATGTAAAATGTACGTAATAGGTTATATCGATCTTCTAATTAAGAATTCGTACGTATTATTGAATTTATTATAAAATTCAACTGTTTCTTAGCATTTTTTTATAATTATGTACAATTAAAATTTTGCTAATTTTATAACAAAAAATGCGAAAATTCGAATACTAGCAATTCAACGATTCATTGGAAGGTAAAATTGACATCGACCTCCAATGCTAATTAGGTGATGACATTGATTAGATTGGATGATGATGATAGGGACTAATTCCCAGCAAATCGAGACATTGGCTTAAAACGTGAGGCTAATGACAGAAAATTGGAACCGTGCATATGCTATACGTACACTTGACACTGTGGAACAATTTTCCCTTCATTTCGAATTCTCAACAGATCTTGTCACTAACCAAATTTTTTTTCTTTCGATAGCGTAAAAGCAGGCTTATCTTTCATCGTTGGTCCATATTTTGTTTTTCTGATTCGAATTTATGACTTGTTCCCAATAAATTGACTTTTATTTTTTTTTGTCATGACCCAAGAAAACATTCCATGTGCCGATACAAATTTTGTTATGAATTTTGTCAACACATTTAATATTTTATATTACGTCTAATAGTTAAATTCGAAATTGCGACAAAACATTGGACTATTTTCTCTAAGCTAATAAACCTCGCACTAGAACGTCTTACGAGAGGTCCCTGGTTCGATCCCAGGCTGGGATAGGCATTTTTTTTATTAGATCTTTGTTTTCTATTTTTAAAAAAAAAAACAAACAAACAAAAATTAATAATGCTATGGAATGTGGGTACTGGGTCTGTCGAATTACGGGAATCTGGTTATAATCACTTTGGAGCAATTGCTTTTTGATAACAATAACCGGCTGATTACATTAAACAATGAATAAAATACATTGAACTGTTTTGAGCCCGATTGATTATGATAACAATAGCCGATTGATAACATTATAATAACCGAATTCCATTGTATATTCCTTAACTTTCAATAGGAAGCGACTATCCTACTTAATAAATAAAAGACAGGAATGCTCTTTTTCCTCCTCACCAGCTCTTATAGCGCCACCACACCGTGTATGAAAATACCGAAACTTATACCAAAATCGATCGTCTAACAAATATTGAGAAGCAATATGAGTTAAAAAAAACAATTAATTGTAACAATCATTGTTGTTAAACAACATGAGCTGAAACAATGAATTGCGTAATGAAAACAAAACAAAAAAAAACTTGTCACGGGCTATTCACTAGTTAATGATAAAATAGTGGTGATAGTAAACAACGCTATAAGTAAAGTCATTTTTTTTACGTATGTCCGTTTGTTTGTGCGAGCATCACACAATGATTGGGTGCATGGCGGATTTGCACGAAGCTTAGTACGAGATTTAGGACTTAGTACCCAATAGTACCCTATTAGGTTTCAAGTAAATGTAACGATTACCGAACGTAGACTAACATTTACAATTAGCAAGTAGCAAAAAATACTTTGATCCGCGTTACTGAAGTGTTATTTGAATGTTAATTTTGAGTTATGAATTGACATTTTAATTCATATATTTTTATTTTTTAAGTTCAATATTTATTGTATTTTTAGATTTTATGTTATATTTTATATTATATGTTTTATATTTATAGTTTTTTATTATTTTTACGATGTATTTTTTTATGATTATTACAGTAAAAATGAAACAGAAACAATTTTAAGATTCAGTTTGTTTGCCATCTTGATCAGAGATGGCGCTATATGTTATTATTAAAAAATGCGTTATTTAGTTGTTTTTTTTTCGCAGATCAGGATATCCAACAGTATCGATGACGTCAATCAGAGCCGCTAAGGTAAAAAAAAATAATCGTATCTTTACTAAGTAACTAGATAACAAATCGTAAGCCGAACAAGGCTTAGGTGGTACAATATTTATAACGATAATTTTTTAACCATAAATCAAATAGTTATCTTCAAAATCATAATCGTGATTGAAATGTTCAAAATTGACCGGATTATTTTGACCACAATAAACGACAAGAGCCATAGCTATCCGTGGCAAACCAAATCCGGTTTATTTACGAACACCTTATTTTTCGATATTATTTTAAAAATTGAATATTATCACACTGGTTTCGCATCAATTTGGTATATTTTTTTTATTTGTAAAATTTACAACTCATGAATCACAAGTTTTTTTTCAAATCTTCAATACTTATAAGGCTACTTTTTCTAAATGGTTTAAAAAGTAATCAATAAGTGATTATCATGAAATCGATAGTATTGTTACGAAAACTAAATAAAAATGGACGGGACACACTCTCGAGCGGGGTGGTTACTTTATCAGTACAATCTCTTATCTTCTTTTCTCTAAAAAAAAAACAATAATGATACACTTAAAATTGTGTGTAATGAATTAACTTCATATAAACTAATAATAACATTAATTTAAAAAAATAATAATAATAACAGAAGAGAAAAAAGTTGTACTCAGTTGCTATAAAATAGTGACAAAAGTTCAACACTCGTATAAGTTCAATCACACAAAAACATTGTCTCAAAAAAAAATAATAAAAGGCACAAGAAATTTGGTTAGTTCGTGATGGCGTAAAGATGGGCGTGTTTGTTGTTTTTTGTTGTTGTTGTTGTTTTTTCACTCGATAAACACTCCCTAAAACGATGGATTTAAAAACAAAAACTAATGAATGTACAGTGTTGTGGTTACACACGCTCCTCCAGATGGTGGTTGTGACACTTTGGTGACACATGTTGGTTTATTATACACACTGTTTGGTTTTTGTTTTTTTTCACTGTTCAAAGTGTTATTTATGTACAGTTTTTGTTGTTTCAGGCACTGGTCTTTTTTGTTGATACTATAAGAGTCTGTTTATTTCTTTAACGAAAAGCTTCGTTGGTTTCTTTCCACCTCGTCAAGTCTAAACGTCGAAATGAACTGCAAGGAGCTCTTTGGTTCCTAAAATTACAAAAACAAATTGTCATTTATCTAAATTCGTAGTATACTTGGTTTATACAGGATGTCGGATTAGTCTGGCACTGTATTGCAAAAACAAACAAAACTTGTTTTCCTCTTAAGCCTATTTTACACGTCAAACGTTTTCGATCAAATTCCATCAATCTCAGCTTTTTCTGACGTCATGCACACGTCCGGGCGCGTTTTCGTGCTTTTCGGTCAAACAACGAAAACGCGCCTGGACGTGTGTATGATGTCAGAAAAACGGTTGGAATCGATGGAATTTGAGTTGACGTGTGAAATGAATGGAGTTTGTTGAAAATGGACACTTTTTAAATAAAAACCAAACAAAAACTAAAGCTCATTTTTGTTTGGTTTTTATTTAAAAAGTGTCCATTTTCAACAAACTCCATTCGTTGGCATTGCCACTGATTGTCAAATATTTCATTTTGAAATATTTTTCGAGGTGATGTCAATTCACTTCTAACATCTCATTTATTACAAAGTTTACGTGTTGTGTAAATTTTAATTTGTTAATAGCGTTTTTGTCGCAAGTGTATTTGTTTGTCTCTAAGAGATGTTTGATTTAAAAATAAAAAAAAAAAATCTCTATTTTATGATTTTTCTTCAAAAAAAAATAATCTTTCATATTTTAACCAAACATAAAATTTGATTTGTTCTTCAGATAATTGAATTTTCTTTCAATCGTTTTCTCGTATGCAAAGATTGTAAATAGCGTTGTGAATATTATACTGTATTTCGAGACTAATCGGACACCCTGTATATTATGCAGAAATTATACACAAAATTAAACTTACGTTCTGGATGTTGATTTTAGTGCTGATATTTGAATTGTCCGTACACTATCGGTATTGTCACAAATGACACGTGCGAATGTTGTTTGTCGGATTTCATTCAGTTGATCTAAAAAAGTGATCCACGTGTATTTTATACTCAAAAAACAAGGGACGAAAGGAAGTGGGACTGAATTTTGAATTTGGGTGTGAATCTTTGTAACGATATAAGATGAGTATACAGTACTGGAATTTTACCTAGAGTGAAAGTAGCCGATTGACCTCCATTTTCGTACCAGAAACGGTCCCCATTTCTTAGATTATGAAACTGTTGAGCTATGAGACAAGCAAACGTCGGTCCTATGATACCTCCAAGAACGTGCCATTCGGCTATTCCAGCAGGGTACAGTTCGATATCATCTACGTTTCTATTGAGAAAAAAACGAAGAATAACGTATGAAATGTTTTGTTGAACCTAATAGTATTGCCGATTTTGTCACTAGATTGTGAAAATATTTGTAGTGAAAAAACAAACAATCATCAGATAAAGACTTACCCATAAAGTTCTTGCAAAGCAAGAATTTGTTCGCTGGACATCATGTCTCTCAAATCGTTGAAATTACGTAATCGTGGCAAACCGCAGAATTCTCTCCATTCGTTATAAGCGGGGATTCCATGATCTCGACTTCTTTGAATACTCGTAGCGACTAAATCGTCACCGAATCCGTCTCCGTTGTCCAATAAGTGATTGGTTAACTAAGTAAAACGAAAGATTGTTCAATCACCACAATTAAACAAACACTCTAATTGCTCTACCAACGTTCCGAGAACTTTTTGACTGCCCCTAGTATATGGGATTGATGTGTGATTATTATTTAGTCAATATATTGTTATTATTATAAGTGTTATTATTATATTGTTATTATTACATTTGTAATTAAAACTAATGCATCCCTTCCATATAAGTAGCTTGAAACAGATTAATGATGTTGCTTGACAATAAGGTGGTGACATCTTTTTTGGCTGATCCTGTATAAATAATTCCAGAAAAAGTTTTAAAGAGGAACGTTTAAAATGAAAACCTTTTATAACTATATTTCAGTTATATCAGTTATATCTATAGTTTAAAACAACGGAAATTATATTATTATTATGTCTGTTTGTAATTTTTAAATCAATTATAAACAGGCGCAATGCTATAATAACCGTTGCATTTATAAACCAACGCACATTTGGACTAGCGCATTTGCTCAAAGGATGGAGGGATATTACAACCACGTGTTTCTGGCTTCTCAAAAAGTGAGCTTGAGGCTTTGAAGCTTGATGAGACTTACACACCGAAACAAATGATGAGTCGAAGAGTGAAATACAAATATATCATTTCATATGGTTAATTTTGTACCTGGGTAGTGAAAAATGAATCCATTTCTCGAGGTCTTTCGTTGATCAATCCGAGTGTGATTCGATCCACTTCTCCAGGTCGGAAGAAGAAAGCTGAGTTATTGAAGAATTCTTGTCCCAACGATGGTGATGGTAATGGCGAGTGTTCGGCTGAAAACCTGCGAAAGGAAGTACATTGTAATCTTATAAATCAAGATCTATGTCAATCAAATACCTACTGCACTAGTTTTGATTGTGTACCTTTTAAAGGTTCCTTGCACTAAACTGTGTCCAAACCGATAAGCTGCCACAGCGACTGCGTTGCTTATCCGTGGGTCTACGGTGGGGTTATAACCCGTGTAGAATCCTCTATCTTGAAGGTTCAACCCCCACCAATCGATGAGAATGGGGCCTAAAACTAAGGGCAAATACTCTCGGAATGTGATGTGTTGGATCATGGCACCCACGATCTGTCTCGCTTCCTGCAATAATATACAAAATTCAACGTTAGATACTCTCGAAATTCAAACCAGTGTACCTAATATTAAAGGGGTCATCAAGTTTTGTTGTTATGTAAGGCCCGTAGCAAACTATGCAATCGAGATAGGAGCAGAGTGCGACAAAAATGTTAGGAACGCCCCCTGGCCGAAACCAAAGTTGACGAGCTATAGCACGCGGAGATACTGATTTTTGTTTGCACTCACGTTGTGACTTTCCTTGTATGTTAAATGTGTTTTTACTTGTTGTCACGGAAACATTCTTTTGCGGACAGATAGACACATACTTCTTTTTTATGAGTTAATACTGTACATCAAATCATTTTACCATAAACTGTTGTATGTAATGTTGTTAGTGACAAATTGTGATGTGAACGATATATCGGTAGAGTACTCGTACTTTACTTTAAAAATTCTTTTGTACTCGTACTTTATTAACATACCTGATAGGTTCTCTCGTCATCCCAGTGAGGATTGAGTTGATTGAGAATGCTAACGACTCGATTGTGTTCTCTCATCCACAGTGTGTGCATAGAAGCTAATGCTGGAAACATGTTCACTCGAACATCGCCTGAAACAGACATGAATTTATTCAATGTATCTCATTCGTTATTTTTTTTACAGTTTATAAGTTGGGGTTTTTTACTAAGTTATTACCAGCTTCAAAACATTTGACATCCACTGGTCCACAGTCAGCAGCACTTTTGGGCAGAAGTGGTTTTCCAAATTGAGGTGTGGATTTTAGAAACCCTTTGAGAAAATATAAAAATAAATATTTTTTTTGAATTTGGTTTCTTTAGCTTTTGGCTGTAAAAATTCAAGTACAGTACAGTAGTATAAGATATTATACCGTTTTGGAATGTCCTTAGCAGTTTGGCTCTTGTTGCTGTGGAACCATAGATGGTTGAGCCATCGATGTAAGCTGTGTTGCCATTGGTTTGTTCTCTCTGGTCTTCAAGTAAAATTCAAAAGTAAAATTAGCTTCTACTTTTTTAACTTAAAATATAAAAGAGTAACAAACAAGTAAGTTGATGACTTACTGGAAAAAAAACCTTGTCCTTTAAATGGTGTGGAACGTGTGAACTCCATGCACGTTTTCGCAAACCTCGAGTAGAAAGGATCATTTCGAGGGAACATCACTGGGAAACAATTGTCTGGTCGTTGATGTTCCGGAAGTTCGCAGCATTTCACTTCCGTTTTATTCGGCGCTCGAGCTAAGACGAAAAAAGAGAAAGAAATAGGTGAAGGATGAAACGACCGATCAAAGGTTTTCTTGTTTTGGGAGTTGACGTATTCTATTGTAGTCATTACCAATGGCTCTTGGTTTATTGGTGATGTCGTGTCCTATAAACTGTCCCCACATCATGAACATGTGGGCCAAGGTGGCGTTCTCTACTGGCAAGTCGCGTGCCATCCTTAAAGTCATTTGTCTCGCGTTGGGCAATGGACTTCCATCTCGACGTGCTGCAGGTTCTCCTTTTCCTGTAAAGATTTTAACTAATTATTAACATGGCGTATCATTTTTTAGCTTGAATAAAGAGATAAACATACACCAATCATGAATTTACAAGCATATAAAGCGTCTTGATTTCATTGGTCAGGAATTGTTCCTGGGTATGGCAAAACCTTTTTCGCGGGAAATTTGAATTTTCAAACTTTTCGAATGCCAATATTGAGCCAAATGGATGAATTAAAGAAACGATAGTACAGTAATAGTCATTGAAATATAACTGGATATAAAATGAGTTTGGGATCAAAACGGTTCATTCGTGTTTCACCCTGTATAGTAACATCTTTTTAACTTTTTGGATTATTTGAATCTGAATTTATTTGACGCTCAAATGAGCAAAGGTCACATGGAACAAAAACTATCCTAGCAAAATATGTGACTTAAGCTTTGATTTAAAATGAATACATTGGTTTACACATTGATTACTGAAACACAAAATGGGAAGCTTCCTGAGACGATATGGTAGGGCGTTCCATAGAGGGGTAGAGTTGTATGGGAAACGGTTGACGGCGTAAACTGAAGGCGGTTTAAGAGAAATAGTATAATGATATTGGGTGCGGGTACTGGAAGGGTCAACGAGATGGGTCTGAAGAAAATGTTATGGAAAGCTTATGATAATTTTGGGTTTTTAATGGGTTGGTGCGCCTGTTTGGAGTGCGAACTAATTGCCTACCAAGTTTCAGCTTCTGATGCCGCCTGGGTTTTCGCGTAATTTTTGCCCGGAAAAAGGATTCCACTTGACGTTTATATATAGATAGATTAAATTAGATTAGATTAAATTAGATTAGATTAATTACTCCAGTAATACTAATATAGTGTCAGAGCCGGATCTAGGGGTGGGCAACTCGGGCAATTGCCCAGGGCACCAAAATATTAGGGCGCTAAATTTAGGCGCTATTTTATGTATACTGTATGTGAGATATTGTACAGAAATGAATACTATACTGTGAATCACAAAACCAGGAGGGCGCAAAAACTAACATGGGATTTTCTTTATTTTCATTATTTGTCTGCTTCAATTTTTTCCATTTAAAATGACTGATATGTTTGTCGAGTTCCTCTCTAATTAACTACTAGTTAGTAAAGGCATT
>JAQIWH010002580.1:0-23844 GCA_034695005.1 Cryptops parisi | reverse complement strand
ATCTCAGTAAAATTGACGCATGATAAAAAAAACGTCGTTGAGAATTGTATTTCTCATAAGTAGTCATCATAGGTAGTGTTACAAAATTATTCAATAAAATTACAAGTTCTCTAATAGACAGTGAAAGAATAAATAATCAGCAAAATAAATTGTTCCTAACAAACAGGACTCGGTTCATACGAGTCCTTTCTTTCTATGATATAGTCTAAAAAAGATAAAGAAATACATATAAAAAAACCCACCACCCTCATCTTACAACTTCCATTCAGTCCCCTATAATCTAATTCCAAAGATATGCGATTTTGTGAAATGGTGCACAAGTGATTGAACTAATTGAAGGGCTTGGTGTAAAGGGTATTAAGTAACATTTATGTCAAAAATTAGCTTAAAAGCGTTTTCAAATGTGTTAGGTGTATTTCTACCTTCCTGACGCATAATTTTGAGCAGAACAACAAATGATTCATTATACATAATTGGTATTGGATAAAAAATACAGTAAATTGTTGTGACCATTTTACTAAATGCTTTTTTATTAAAAACCTTTGCATTATAAAGATATTGTAACCCAAAATTTGATTACTTGTTTATCCCCTAGGCCTAGTTAATGCTTAAAGTTGTGTTGTTTTTAGTTTTTATATGAAAGGGATACATACAGTATGTACTGTATTTGTAACCTAAGTTCTAGACTAGGTTGCGCCTATACGTGTAGTAGGCCCTATACCAATGGTATTTCTCAATTCAAATTGCTAATACCACTTTATCCATCGGTAACAGGGTTTTATGATGTAGGAGGAAACGGGAGAACACCGAGAAAATCTAACACCACGGTGGCAAGTCTTCTTGGGTTTGTCCCGTTTTCTTCTGCATCACCCTATTCTATCTCTATCATCCTCACCTCATCTCTGTATTTCCTGATTCAATAAAGTCTGAGGGTCAAATGACACAGTCGTAATGAAAGCTAGTTGGTGCCCTCGTTAAACTCCAAGTGCCTTCCTATTACCATCTGTAAAAAGCAGTTATAATCTGCTTAATTAAGCATTTTGCAACATTCTATGAAATAACGTGGTTAGGTAATTCTTTCTATTTTTTGTTTCACTTTTTTTTATGAACTATTATATAATACTGTACATTAGAATTAGATTTAAAAAGTTGGTGATTTAAAACAAACAATTCTAATATTTTTTGCGCGTCTATAAACTCAAACTGAAAGTGACGTTTTCGGTTGATTGAAAGGCAATGAAGGTTTTCTATCTCGTTTCCTTCGAATGAATGGTTTAGTCATTTAGTTCGAAAAGTACATCGTTAACTGTAAAGACGTGTGGGAAGAATGGACGATGTGAAAGTTAGTCGCCCAATTAGTGGTTCAATCACCGCTACAGGACAGGAGGAAAAAAATGAGAAAAGAGGGAAGAAACGGAAAATCGATGCACACCCCCGGTTCTTGAAAAACTCAACGCAGAAGCATTCATTCCATTGAGACATTCCATATTTTTAAAAAAGAAATTTCTTTTCGTTTTGTAAAATAATCACAAAAAATGATACAAAAAGGTAAAAAAAAATGGATATAAAACATTCCTCGAATTGAGCCATGTAGAATGAAAAAATAAAAATCTAAAATTTACGAAATTGAAATAAAACATGATGCATTGTACAGGGTAGTTCAAAAGTCGATCACTAAAAAACAACTTTTTCGAAAGCTTCTTTAATTATTTGTGCATTATTTTCACATGCAAGAAAAATTTCCGAAATTGTGCATTTTTGTGATGTGGTGCACAGGTGACAAAACTAAACATTTTTTACGAGAAATTCGTATACTGTATATGCAATTTTCAACTTATACGAGATTTAGAGGTTGGCATATATAGTAATCTTCGCATAAACCGAAGACCGCCTGTATTATTCACCTAAAAGAATTGGGGCTTGTGTATTAAATGCCAGCTACTGCCATGGGGAACGGCATGGGGTTGTTTCTAACTAACATAAACTGGAGTCTATGAGTAATGAATGAGTATAGATACTAGTTTAGGTTAGTTAAAAGACATCAACGGTCCTTTCAAATGAATTTAATACATGTTTATGTTTTAACTAACCTCAACTAGTATTTATACCACAGACAAGTGGTACCCTCATACCTATGGCTAGTGCTTAATAAACAAGTGCTCAAACAATTTTTACGTTGTATGCTAATGTATAAATATTGTAATATTTCGTTAGGTACTACGAAAAATAGTATCAGATTGGATATATAAATTTATATATGTGATTCTAATTCTCAAGAAAATCCCACTTTTGACCGTTACCCTGTAATTGTAATAAGTAGAATGTTGACAATAAATGGTATATAAATATTGACGATGCACTCGCAACTGATCCACTTTCTGCCTCAATAGCGCGATTGTGCAAACGAAACAAGAAACTGCCAGGATTCCTCACGTGCAACCGAACCTGAACGGCAAATAAAGGTTCCACGGCTTAATAATAAATACGTGGTTATAATCAACGGTTACTATTAGTATTATTCTACTCCACCCATTGTAAAAGTAGCAGCTTTCCTAATCGATCAATACCAACACTGACAATGCGTATAGCAGCAGGTGGTGATTTCGATCGAATAACCCTATTTTTCTCATATTGACGACCAGCTTATTGGACGTCTTGTGTGTGTGTCAACTCATCTCATCTGCAAGGGATGAGGAGGAAAAGGGAACAGAACGAGAAAAGTAATATTACTGTAGCTACAGGGTGGATCAGAAAGCGCACGAGTTTCTTTATCAGACGCCTGCCAGTCAGCGGAATTAATTTCTATCAGATTATCTCTCTCGTGTGGTCAAAACAGCAATTACCACCCACGCCCTTGTCATTCTTAAAACAGCTGTTTCTAACAAAACCCAGATTTTCGTGGAAAACTAAAAAAAAAAAAAAAACTGGGACACCAAATCCTGATATACCGGGTGGATCTAAAATAGATGCAAACATATAATTTCAAAATATTACGAGTACTCGTTTAACAGTGCAGTTAAAATTAAAATTTATGTTGTATTGCGTCAAACGCACGTGTTTTCGTTTTAAGTCAACAAAATAAAAGTGGGAAAATGCAAAGAAAACATTTCGTACCGTGGCGAAATCCACTTAAATGTGGCGAGGGCGACTTTGGCCCAACTAAAAGATTAGAAAGCATTAAGAGGTCCCTATTAGCTTTTGGAAACAGTTAATTCAGCTTAACCCCATCGTTCCAAATTTGGCGACCTCTTCGACCATCACCTTGGAGCGACGAAGAAAAGGAAGTAGTGGATCGATGAGACCAATAGCGAAGGAGACGTTTCGTCCTTCATCAGCACTCCATTACATTTGGAGGAAAAGAAAATTGAACGAGGGAAAAACGAAGAACGAGGGGGCCCTAGTAGACGAAAAGGGAAAAGAAGAGGGGAGGGGAGACTTTCCTAATCCAATCCAAAGGCAACGAACAACCTACTTGGCATGGCAACGACGACGAAGACCGACTCGACCGCAATCACAGACGAGCTACGAATCCAATTGGTAAAACGTGGCAGCGAAATGGACGTGACGAATGGCGTCGACAACATACACACACAAGAAACTCACAAGTAGGTATATAAAAAAAAAAATTTCCAAGAAAACATATACTGAGTTTTACCCGACGCAAAAGAGAGAAGAAAAAAGAAAACGAGAGAAAGTTCCAATCAAATCGCTGTGGAAGCGTAAAGAGAAGAACATCCGAGCGAAACGAAAGAAAAAGTCTAACGTGTCATCTTGTCAACAGCATTTCTTTTTCAATCCATTTACTACGTAGTCCTATTATGTTTTTCCACACTTTCGTGAACCTGCCAACAGTAGCTAAAGTGTCGCCTGTAACTGCAAAGTAAAGAGCCCCACGTGCGTATATAAGATACAAACTGCTTTTTTTACAAAGGACCCACTGCACGTTGAACGATAAAAGTGGTTGAAATGCAATGCACCGGAAATTCAATTTTGTCATTTTTTTACTACAGTTTTACATTACTTAAGTTGTATATTAATTCCACTGCTGTGATCTAAGGTCACTAGATTTTCACGAATTTTTAAAAAACAAAAACAACACCCACTCTATTCTAAGCTTTTCAAATCATGTGTTGAAAACAATACAACGACGTTTCCGTTCAATAAGTTAATTGATTAACAGTATTTCGGTTAACGATATCAATGATCGATATTTCCATTGGAACAAATTAAGATTGTAAACAATAGTAGCCTACTCATGTTCGATTGACGATAATTTGAACAACTCGCCATTAAAAACGAGTCAACAAATATGCTGGTACATGTCATCGATTAATGCTATTTCGATTGAAAACAATCCTTAGGTTAACGATATCCAATGAACGCTGTTTCGATAACGATCTTGTATCAAATAAGACCTAAAAACATTCATTTCCTATTTCGATTGACAATTTTAACAATTCTTCGTTAAATGAGTCCATCACTGTACTGGTATTTACAGGTACTATTTAGAGGTTGCTTTCATAGGTGGGAGCATTAGTTTGAAACATAGGTAACATTAACACGCGATTTTTCGGATTTTAATAGCGACCCCTAAATATTGTTCAAAATTAACCCAATTTTACCAAAATTACTCTTTTCCATAATGGAACAAATTTAGTACGTGCCACATCCATTTTTTTCAAAACTTAAAAATAAGAAGCACCCCAATACACATATAAACACATTTACTCGATAATTCAGTTAACGGTCATGAAACGAATGGCAATTTTAAACATGTATATTTATTATTAACGATGAATTTGTGGAGCTATCGTTAAACGACGTACAACAAAGAAAAGCAGAGTTTTCCAGATTGCTACACAGTTAAGCACAAGATGATTGCAGCGAAGCATCTTACTACAACTAGGGGTTGCTTTGGTGGTCGAAAACTAACAAATGCAATCTGACGACGATGACGCTGATAATGATGATGAAAATGATGATGATGATGATGATAAAGTAGGGAAAATTTTCGCTCGATCGTCGGCGGACGCGCGCGCCTGGAGCACACACCCGTGAATTATGCAGATGTTATCGGAAATTGTTTCTCTGCAAAAGGAAATTATCACCGAAAACTAGGTCCGCAAACTTGGCGAAAACGGAATCAAATGTTGACTCTACCCAAACCCCCAACATCACCCAAAATAATCGTCTCTTTTGAAAAAAAATTAACAAGAATGATATTTTTATTTCTTCTTACACTCTCTCGACGTTTCTCTATTAGCTCGACATTCCTGTTTCATTGATTCGACTCCATTTGATGATGTTCGAAAACTCGTATTTATTGAATCGACACGAAGCAAGATTAAACCCGATTTCCTACTGACACGAAAGAGAGGGAGTTTGAAAAACAATAAGAAAAAAAAAATAAAAACATAAAAAAAAATAAAACGTAAAGCACATAAATGTTAAAGGAGAAAACGACGAAAAATGAGAAGAAAAATGTAAGAATAAGGAAATAAAGAAAAAACGAACCAACAAGGATGGAAAGAGCAAGAAAGCAATTAGTTGTTCGGTTGTTGAATGCAACGAGAACGCCGTTGGCACCATTACGAACCCGCGTTCGCTTTTCATGGGTTTCCAAAGTAGAAATAATTGCATTCCCATATCTCCTTTTTTTTTTTTGTTGTTAATTTTCTCGAGCGTTCTAAAAGCTGTAAAATTTTCGGTTGTTGTTTTCCAAGCTTTATGTAAAACGAGGTAAAACGAAGACGTAAAACGACACAACGAAACATCTTCATCGCAGCAGGGAAGGTAATGATTTTCGCGACACTTGTTTTGTGACTCGAAAATGAAATGAAAATCAACGGCAAAAAAAAACAAAATTTCACGAATTTTGAAAATAATAACTCGCTACACTTGTGAGACAAAAACCATTAAGCGCGTTACAGCATCGTCTACTGTTTAAACAAAAATTCGAACGACATATACAGTGTGTCAGTAAAGTCATTTTTTAGCGAAATGAGAAAAATTTCAAATAAATAATTTAATGACAAGAGTATACTACAGTATATTTTATTTGTATATGTGACCTGCAACGTACAGTATAAAATCCAGGTATTGTATAGAATGCCAGCCTGTTTTGGCAAACTATGAATTAGCATTGAAATAGTTACGTTATGTAAGAGTTTAAGTTAGGCCTAAATTTAATTATTTTTTAGAAAAAAAATAATTAACTAACCTAGACTAACCTTAACAGTTCTAGATCAAACATTTCAGAAATCAAGATGTTATTCCATCCATTACCAAAAGTGGCTAGGCATTTTATACAATCCCTAGGCATTGAATGCAATGCCTGGATTCTATACATTGTCGGTAACATATACATAATATAGAAAATGAATCGAGAATTATCGTATAACTACATACAACTACATACAACCTACGTATACGGACTAATAAAACTTAATCATTACATTCCGTACTAGGAGAGAACAATTCGCGTATAACCGTATAATTCGCACAATTTTTAATCTAGGCAAGTATACTTCAATCACAAAATTTTTAAAAAGTAAAAGTTCGCTTAATATAAAACAATTAATTAGGTTTCATCGCTTATGTGAATTTTCTAAGGCTTTCAAACATCCACAACACCCTATACACATTATAAATTCTTGTTTGACCTGAAATCCGAACACACGCACAAGTCGTCTTTATACATTTTCCATCCCTTCAAATCTCAACAATCAAGCTTTTATTAGATATCCTTTAATACCTTCCATGAATGGAATGCCTTGCCGAATTACCTTCGGTCTATAACTTTCATATGTAAAGATATCAAGTGCAACTCGTATTGTTTTCATTTAAAAAAAACAACTGCAAAAACATATTCTATTTGTATAACATTTTGTATATTCATCACCGTGTTCATCACCATCATTTCATGTATTTTATTCGTATAACATCTTGTATAGTCATCACCAACACTACAAACTTCAAACTGATCATTAACATTACGAAACACATTCAGAAGCATTTTTGGGGCGGCTATTTATTAAAAAAAAATGTAATAATTAATGGTGTATATTAAGAGAAGCTGCAGCACAATATACATACCTAACCTACATAGTTATTACCCTATATGATTTTACATTAAGCGAAAAGCCGTTGAATGTAACCATTATGACTGTCATCTTCAATTTTCATATTTTAAGAAACTGTTGTACAACCATTTTATGTGTACTTGTAACTAGTTTCATTGTTTTTTGGTATTATTTTAATTCTGTTTTGTTCCCATGGAATGTATCTTCAATAAAAAATAAACATATTTATTATGACTACAAGTATATGCGTATAATTGAAGGACCTGGTGTGAAAAGGTGTTAAGTAACATTTTTTGTTAAACAATTACCTGGAAGTATTTTCAAACGTGTTAGGTGCAATTTCACCTTCCTAACACACAATATTTAGCAAAACTAGAATATGTGCAAAGCTATTAGTGCAAAAAGTGTGACGTAGCTCATAGACAGCAAGGCGAGGGTTCAGATCTAAACGCGTTTTCCACAAAATTGTAAAAATGTTAGTTAACACTCTTTTACATCAGGCCCTTCAATTATGACCTTCAAACATTTTATCAATAATGAGTTTTGCATTATTTCACCAAACAGACATTTTAGGAACACCCTGTATTTTATATTCTTTGTGATACAGTTGCATGCTATGTTATTCGGTGTTGATCTTTAATGAAAAAAAAATTATGGAAATTTGCTACCCGGAATATAAATGAAAAGGAACGTTGAAAGTAGATATCGTTAACCTCAAACCTATCTAGTGGACAGGTGAGTGGTTGAACATCCACTTTAAATCTATCGACCACGGTTCGGATAACAGGCAGGAAACATGAATAGAGTAACAACGAAGCGTTTAGTATGGCTGCACCAATTCTCTCAATTCCTATGCTCAAATTTAGCGAATCAAACCCAATAACATTCGAAATATTCTATTATGGATTCATTTATCAAACATTTCAGAGATTCATTTACCGAACGTGTCAATACATTTATTTTCAACCCTTTGCCGTTTAGAACAACATTTGTACAATGAACTCTCGATAATTGGCGCGTCACTCTGAAGCAAAGATTTTGCCGATTCGCGATAGTCGGTCGGTTATAAGAAGATCTTTAAACTTCCTATACCATTTCATGCTTATTTAAGAGCTCATTGAAAAGTGATGACCCAGGTATAAAAATGTACAAATAGGTTAAGATATTAAAATAAAACATTTTGCATAATACAGACTAAGGTTTTAATTTGAATACGTATCGTATTAATTTTTAATATTCATAAAATATGTATACACCTTCGTTTCATAGATTAAAAAAAAAGATTTTGAGCTTCATACTGTATTCTCTGTATTTGGATTGCACATAGTAGACTTAACCGTGCAACTTCAATTTTACGCAAAACAAAACAAAAATCGTCAATTACCGGACACTATTAGTTGATGATTTAAAACAAAACTGCAACTACTGCAGTACAAGACATCGGTATAATTATCTAATAATGACACCGCTAGTTATTAAATGTATTGGTTTATTGTCATCACGTGTTAACAATGATCAAGAGATGACTGTCAAACAATGTCACAAATACAACTACAAATGACAAAAATAAGTAACCGTAAATACTATAAATAAAACGTTTGGAAGAATTAGCTGTAGCAACCATGCTCAACTAATTTTATATCAAAATTGATACATATTGTTAGACAAAAATTATAATAAGTGCGGTTGATTAGCTTATTTCGCTTGAATTTTTCAAGTAGTAAAAAAAAAAGATTCAAACATAACCCTTTCGCGTATTAACTTGAACAAGAAGTTCATAAACGAAAAATTCAACTCTCAATTTTAAACCCAACATGTTTCAACGCTTTTTATTTCAATCCCATTCATTTGACCAATCTTATATTTGCTCAAGAAAAACAAGAACTTAATGTTTGTCGCCATTGGACTTTCTGCTTGGGTGGTAGTGGTTGTGAAAACCGAAATCCCCCCTTTTCTACCCTGTGGGTGCGTTTATTAGCTCTCACCGTCAACCCGGGGTTTCCATAGCAACATTTTCGAGTAAACCTTGGGAGATTGTACTACAACAGCAGTGGTAGCAGTAAAAGTAATAGTAGCGGTAGTTGTAGTACAATATAGGTTTTGATATCGCAGGTGAGAAGAATCCCCTCGAACACAGAGGTCAGGGTGCTCTACTCCCTCAAGTCATCCGTATCACTATCGGTTAGAAAGAATGGATGAGATGTCCGAATGGTGCCTCGAGTGAGAGTCTGTTGTTGCTTAGAGACCCCAAGGTGAAAGTAGTACTAGTTGGAGATGGCTCATTTCATGCGTGGTCGAGGTGCCAAACGCGAGGCAATTTCGGGATTAACGCCGCACAGGTTTGAGTCGTGGTGTGCGCAAAGGATTAAAACTAACCAAGCCACCTAAAGCTGAAAACTACTAAACACCGTTATGGACGAAAGAACAGTCAAACCTCTTTCTCTTTCCACTACTACTGCATACTTCTTTCGAAAATGGAAAATCTAATTTTTCCGCTTATTAAAAATTAGTGGTTGGAAACGCAAATGCCTCGGTGCGTTTCGTTTATGCTTTGCTGAATCCTAATAAGCGAACTAATCAAGCCGTGAAATGTCAAGCATTGCATTAAAACAAATTAAATTCAACGACAAAATTCTCTCTCTTCCCTCATTTTCTTTTGTGTGTTTAAAAATTTCAAAAAAAAATACGACTATTTAAAAACTTGTTGAGTATTACTGAAATGTTTAACTAAATAATGGCGAGATAACGAAATAAAAAACGCAAGTCAACGAGAATAAAAACGCGCATAATTCCTCGCGCATAATAGTTCCATTCCTCGTGCATAATTCATGCTTCGATGAATCGGTATTGTTAAGTATTAGTCCAACAATGCTTCATTCCTCGCGAATTAGAATTATCGAATGACGAGTGATAGGATCTTTGCATAGGATTCAAATAAGAAATGTGTACTGATCCTTTACTTTTAGTTCTGAAATTTTAAGCGCATTGTAAAATATAAATGAAGGGCTCTGGGCAATATAATGATGAGCCATACCTTCCCCAAAAATGCCATTTTTACACCAAACTGTCTTTCAGTAACGTTTTTTAGCTTGTTACTTACCATTTCCTAAATTTTCCAGAAAATGCCAGCATAATATATATAGAATCACTTTAAGTATGGTGCTTTATGGAGTTTCACCAGAAAAATGGTTCTCCTGAACAATTTTTAAAAAGTGGCTTATCATTATATTGTCCGAAGTCCTTCAAATTAAAATGACTAATGTTTGATATGATATTACACTATCGTCAATGTCGACTGTGATATACATTATACAAACGAGTTATCCGTGAAAGACAATTGTCAGGCAAAAATTAGAAGTTAACAAAATGACACGTATCATTAGTTAGGTATTTAAAAAATTAGAAGTTCACCGAAGCATTTTTGTCGATTGTTTTCCTACACTGTATGTGATTAATAACAAAAAAAAATGTTTTCATAAAAAATAAAAACATCATAAGCAAACCAGTATAATATCTAGAAACAAATGTAGGTACTTTGAGTATAACGAGGGCACCGACTAGACTAAAAATAAATAACCGTTTAAAATATACCAAATCCTACATGATCATTATCCAAACATACCAAAATCCTACCGTGTGATTACATGGTAGTTAAAGCGTTAAAATTAGTGAGCCAAAAGGAAAAAAAGTACATTTTTGTATGAATTATAAATTTTATAGTGTCTATCAATAGTGAAGGAATATTACACTCCCTATGAACAGTAGTGGTTATCGAATAACGAGATAACAGAACTGACCCTACAATAGGTTTTTACGATCTTTAAAATACGATCTATTTTAAAAGTTATCAAAAAAAGTAGACAAAAAAATATTGAACCAAAAACAAAAAATCAGGTGACACAACTCACCCTGGTGATCTTGGAATTGTTTCGATCCCATCGTCGTATCAAACTCGACATCTTCGTAAGTTCGCCTCACTTAGTTCCACCTGATCCTCCAGAAAGCACCACAGCATTTTCTTCATCGACGGTCCGACGCCCACGCATCGTCATCCATGATTTCTTTTTTTTTTTTAAACAAACAAACTTGTAAAATCACTGGTTCTCCTATTCATCTTGCCCAACAATGTCATTGGGCAGTGTCCTTCCATCAGAATCAAGCCGGCTGTGCGTGGGCGTCTGCCGAGCGACCACCACGACGACTGGTGAAGCAGGAAACTTCCAACAGGTTGTTGCTGCGCACGCCACTTCATGGTCGACCGTTGTCTTGGCAACAAACCCATCAGCGTTCCTCCTCAGCCATGTCACCGAAGGCTCGAGCCCACTAAAGACGAACAAGCTCGAGCTTTTTCGTCCAAAGATGCTGCGTGCATTTCCAAGTTCTTCGCTCGCTTTTCATGTTTTCCGCTTCGTCATCGTTCTAGAAAGCGACGACGACGCTGTTTGCAAATTCGACACGCTTCTAGCTTACCAACGACCTTCGATAATGAATATAATTTTTTTTTCAATTTCAAAAAATAAAATGTGTCTTTCTGCACGACTCATTCTCTATTGTTTAGCATGTCACCCATTCTGGCCTTCTTCAGCGAGCAAGAAAAATGGCTTGCTCACAAAAGCCTTAGCAACAACAACAAAGCTTTTGTTTTCGTGCAAATTAAAATCCGGAGGCTGTGAAAGCGGTTGTAGCCCATCTTCTTTATGGCTTTATATGCACGAAAAATAAAAATGTCCATTCCCCAAAGGATTTTCATTTTCGTCGGATCAACTTCACTAAACGTTAAAACAGTTTTATGGTAGGCTTAGTTGCACAATATGTGCAACGGTGAGTATGCTTCGCTACAATATTAATAAAATTGGATGATGACCAAAGGCCTAACTTTTATCTTCAGAAATTACAATAAAAATGAACTAATTTCCGGGTGAAATGTTTTATCAGTTTTTGTCAATCAGTTCCGGGTTTGGTTTGTCCTCCAGTTGATTGTATAAAAATTTTGTAATTGGCGTAATTTTGCTTCGGACAATCGTTCTTATACAGGGCCTGTCAAAAAAGACGTTACTTTCTTATGAGAAAAACGGTGCACGATAAAAATGGCACATAAAAACACACAGTACATTTTCATATCCATATCCATTATGGACATCCATATTCATTGTGGATTTCTATATCCGTTATGGATAATCACATCCATGTAGCAAACTATTGCGATCCGTGGCACGCGACTGAGGTGTTCTCATGTTTTTTAACAGATAGTCCCAAAAATGCAAAAACAAAACAACTTGAACTCAAGATCTTCATTTTTTGGATTTTCCATTGAAAAAAAAATAATCATAGGAACACTCCTTGGCGATAAATCGCGTGCGATAGATCGCTATAGTTTGCTACGGGCCTTATGGTTCTCCATATCTATTATAGATATTAATATCCACTATAGGTATCCATTATGGATGTCCATCATGTCTTGGTAGACTGCCCGCTTTATGAGCCTCTTCGTAGAAGTCTACCTATCACTCTTCCGGAAGTACTGAGAATTGGGAAACCATGTCTGTTCTATCCATCGTGTTTTCCGGTTTTTGAAGCTGTCAGGTCTTGACCAACTTGTTTAACTAATATTTTGTTCAAGTTGTGTACCGCTGTGGGTGTTTGTAGGCAGTTATTGCGCGTCTCCAAACACACCTAAGAATATCCATAGTGGATATGGATATCTACAATAGATATGTTCATAATAGATATGAATAATATAAATATAGAAATGTTCTGTGTATATGGATATTATCTGTGCCATTTTCTTATTTTTTATTTCTGTGCCCTTATCTGTGCCGCCGTTTTCCCCACAAGAAATTAACATTTCTTTAACTGAATCGGTACATTTTTAACAAAAGAAATCCAAATTAACAGCAACGAAAGTCTTTCTCTGACATGAATTCAATATGTCGTAAATTGCTCGTTACTTGGTGTCACACCATTAAAGAAATCGCCAAAGTAATCGTCCTTGACGTTCTGCAAGTATTCTGATCCACTATCTTGGAAAATCGGCATCTCATCGCAAACTGAAGTTTTGCCTCCTCAGAAAATGGTCGTTTTGAAGAATAAAATAAAAAATAGATCCTGATTATCATACGTTAAAAAAAGTGGATGAATTCACAAGCAGATGATTACGTTGATAGTTCAGTGCTGGAATATCATCGATCGAATCCATTTCGAACAGATTTCCTCTTCCACCGTTCTTCCACTTCTCCGGATGACCCTGAGTTCCAACCTGAATTTCATTCCTACCCCTCCATTTCACGCTTGGCATCCGCCAACCACCTTTCCGGAATTTCCGGATGAGAAACTGCATCCGAGAGGATCAGAATCTCTCGGTGGAATTCGTGCTTTACCAACCTGACCAAAGATCAGATTCTTTACGAGGAGATAGGTGAAAGTCGTAAGTCGTTCTCTGCGCTGCTGGCAACATCCCTGATGTCTTTCTCAAATTCTACCAACCAACGTCTCAGAAAAAAAGTCTCAAAAAAAAAAAATATCTGCATTCACCATAAACAAGCTGTGAATCTACAGTATAGAACAAAGTTTTTACCTCACCTAAACTTTCATCTAGATAAAAAAAAACTGCCATTCCAATAAAGCCATTCGGAATGTCCTATTTTGTACAAACGCAAATCGAAATTCCGTTCAACCACAATACGTTAGTCGTTATACCGAATCGACCCATTGGAACTCGAGTAAAATCATCATCATCATTGAATTCTCCACCCACGCTTTTGCATTCCCTTTCCCACTTGATAACTCGCAAACAGACACTTGAAATGTCTCATGTTGCAGAGATCAATAAATCGTCCTACTACAATCATCGCTCCGCATAACGATTCACAAGCCTTTCTGGGGCTTCACATACATTTTTTGTCACATTATTGTCTTTTCATAAATTTTTGAAACCTATCAACGCTCATTAATAGCGTTGAATTCAAATTCATATGACCATTATCATCGAGCCAATATCTAACATTATTCTAAAAACGGTCTAGAAAAAATTAGCATTTCGAGTAGCTTCTTCCTGAAAAAGTTTTAATGTTAAAAACTTTTTGGAGAAAAAATTATATTCTCTAGAAACCAATAATTCAAATTAACTTGCTATTTTATGCAATACAAATGAAAGGCGTTGGGCGATAGAATGATAAACCACATTTTTAAACTTGTTCAGGAGAGCCGTTTTTCTGGTGAGAAACTCCATGAAGTACCACACTGATCAACAAGATGATTTTCTATATTATGCTACCATTTTCTGAAAAGTCCAGGAAGTGGTCAAGTAACAAACTAGAAACGGTACTGAGGAACAGTTTGTTGAAAAAATGTCATTTTTAAAAAAAAGTGTGGCTTATTATTATATTGCCCGGATCCCTTCAAACCAATCATCAGCATACTACACGATGAAGCCTGTAACTCGTTCCTTCGAAAAAATGAAAATTAAACAATCACGTACAATAGTTAACTATCAAGAAAAATTAGTATTGCCAAAGATAGACTCGATGACGTCATAAACGAAGAAATCCTTAAACGCACGAGGAGACGACTTATGGCCTCAAGGACTACGATCCATTTGTAACAATTTCATACAGACTAGACAATAACGGAAAGACTAAGACTAACAGTATTGGCTTTATCTGTCAGTCCTATGCCTATTTCGAAGCGTTTGGCAGCCTACTGGGAAAATCGGTGGTTGGCCAAAAGGGTGGGTTTGTGAGTCGTTCCCCCACGAACACAGCGGTTTTACACAGAGTAGGGGTAGTGGGGGATGAGGTTCCGGAGGAGACGGATGGGGAAAAGAGAAATTGTCGAGCGATAATTCGATTTCGGAACCCATTAACGACGTGGGACGACCGAGGGAGAGAAAACTCCCTCACGACAAAGTCTGTCGCGTTACTTCCTGCCCACGTTTCAAGGCAGAAAAATAAAGTGAGAGAGTTTAGCACAGTCAACTATGTTCAAGTTGTAAGTGAATGAAGTGAGGCTATTTTTCTCTCCAGTCGAAGAAAAAAAAATAGTAAATAAATTGCCACGACCTACAGTTCGAAATCGTCGAGTCTCGGCAAACCCCTCGTAAAATTTGACGATATATAACAACAACGAAAAAATAAAACTATAAAAATAAACTCCAACCGTTTTAATACACTATTTTGTGGTGCGTGAAATCAATCGTTCCGTTTAACGTGAAGGAAGGAAAAAAAATCCGAAAAAATACTTGACCGAGACCAATATAAACGTAAATCTTCAAACAACATTATAGGTATAAAAAATTAATTTAAAAAAAAACCCACCGGTTTTAGAGTCTGTAAATCATAGAAAATATAAGGAAAAGTTCATCACTTTTAGTGTTGTTTTGTGTACAGTAGCGTCTCTCTAATCTGACGTATATCGGTGTCGGATTATTGCAGATTGTTGGGTTACTTGATTTTGAGCACAAATCACTGTTTATTTATACACCAACTTGGCAAAACTAACCACACAATACAGAGTACTGTACAAAGTATCAAAACAAAATAAAACATCTTTTTGTGTTTAAAGAGTTTCATGTGTACCAGCCAATGTCGGATTACTGGGCGTGTCGAACTAGTGAAGTGTCGGAGGACTAAAGACATTCTACTATACTCCTCATTTAATCAATCCAATTATCATTCAACTCCATTAATAATTGTTGCATTTCGGCATAAGTATCATTAAAAATTAAAAACCCAATTTACACCTGCATATAATTATATCCAACCCCTTACTTCAACATCGTATTTCTAATCTACCACATTTAAGACTCCTATATTAATTACTAACACAGTTCAAACATTTCGAACTCATTTACCCACACTATCTTCACGAGCCAACATTGCAGAGTACCCCTCCTATGTTTTGGGCTTAATTATAAAAAAAGTACTTATTTGCAGTCGACAAACACAGAACTAATTTTGCTCATCATTTTCATCAAAAAGCATGAAAAAAAAAGACCTGCGACATGATGAGTACTCAACAATTTTCTTTACACGAAGTGGGATTTCAAATTCCCTGTTCGGATCAAATGAGCTAAAACGTTTTTGAAAAGGCAAGCAAAGTGTGTGTTGTGTGTATTGGAGGGTCGATGGTTGAGTGATTAAAATGGTCGTGGGTGGAAAAAAAACCACTGGGCGGTGATCAGACGCCACTAATGGGATCGAGGGCAGGCACAAGAGGAAGAAGCGTTTAATCAGCTCCACTGACTTTCCCTTCTTTTCGGCGCTTATTTCATCATTTTCCCTCGAGATTTTTTTAAAGGTTCGTCTTGGTCCAATTAGAGACGAAACGATTGATCAAGACGATACCCGAATTAAAAAAAAAATAACATGAGAAAAAATCGAAGTTTCCTTTTCGCTGACGAGTAGATGGATTTGAAAACAATATGGTGGATCTAGCGCACTGATACATTCTTATTCTTAAGTGAAGAGATCCAATTATATTATTGTACGTTTTCTTAAATAAGGGAGTCCAATTACAATATAGTTGAAATTTTAAGAAAAGTGGGTATAATGTCTTGTGTTCCGTTATGATAAAACTTTTTCACTGTAAAAAAATGTAAAAAATATGCGTTTGGCTACACAATATATCTTCAGTAGAGCGGTCGAATTACACCATTAGGCTTTTCTTTTATTTTGATAGTGCACCCACAAAGGGTAATGACATACACTACACAAAGAATCAAAATTACAATGCAAAATAAGTAAGAGGAAGGATAATAGGTGAAAAAATCATTATGACGATACCAGACAACTAAAAATATGAGTACGAATTAATAAAACAAGTGGTTAAAATTACGAAGAACTAAAGAGCTGTGGTTCTTTGTTGTTCCAAAAGGAAATCAGCTACTTTTTGGTTTAAATGCTTGCAACTGTTGAGTCACTTAAAATTTGCACAATCATATATGGTTTTTCTTATGTCTAGTGGTAAATCATTCCACAATTCAATGCTATCGTAGGGAAACTTTTTAAGTTGAAATGATGATAGATATATGATGATAGGTGAGTTCTATTTTAAAATGTCTGGTTTTCCTTACAGCACTTTTTCTTCAAAACTCTTAGATATAACATTAGAATCATCAAGTAAGTATTTTTTAAAAAGATGGTTGGGATGATTGTTATTTCGAAAGGCTGAGGCCAGGGAGCGGATTTTGGCCGTTTTAATAATTGTATGTAGGGTAGGAATATCGTGTTTTGAACAAAAAGCGGTGATAGACTGATAAAGAGTCAGACCGAATAGGGTGCGGCTGCGGATGCACCGATTATGTGCAACTTTCAGTTGTTGGAGTCTGTATCCTTGAACTGAACATCATATTGGCGCTTGGTAGTTAATGATGGACTGTATGAGGCGGTTTAATAAGAAAAGTAGTTATAAACAGAGTTAAACACTGTTAGTAGTACATTTTTATACTCTTTATATTAGCTTCACTTGTGAGTTTGTGAGTACGTGAGCTGGAAATTGAAGGTATTCTGCCAGCAGTCGTTTATGAGAATATATTGTATAGTCCAATGTACCAAAAAACGCAAAAAACGAGAGCCGCATAAGTCCTTCGCATAAATAAAAACAACCGCATCATATATAAATAAATCGAAAATTGCAGAAATCAAAAATAAAATTATTCAAAACTCGCATAAATCAAATCTCGAGTTACTCAACCATCGCATAAATTGAATTTCGCATTGATAAAAATAAGGTAGATTTGTTTACTGTTAAAAAACGAGGAAGATGCGTATTAGTACACAACAACTTTTAAGTGGTATGGTTGATTAAATGTAACTAAGACTTCATTGGTTTGTTATATGTTTTTGTTTACATTTTTCAAATCATTAAATGTAGCTTTAACTATTTTTGTTTTAAAAGAGTAAGAATTTCCAGCAACACATTCAGGGTATATTTTTTTACTGTAAACCAGTACAAAATGCGTATTAATACACAATATATCTTTAAGTGAGGCGGTTGAAATTAAATGTAACAAAAGTTCGCGAAACCTTTCTTTGTTCTGTACCAGAAAACGATATTGCATTCCTAGGGGGAAAGAGAAAAAGGCTTTTTCCTTTCTTTAAAAAAATTCAGTAGTTATTTTCATCAAACCCGAAAAATGGAACCCTAGACACTTCGTGTTCGTACACGAAAATAAAGATGGAAAAAAAGAGCCACGAAGATGAGGAAAACTGAGACCAAAGATACCGAAGAACCTCGAGGGAGAAAACCGAGCAGAAAAGAGAAAAAAATTGAGCAGAAGAAGAAAAAGCTAAAGACGAAGGAAATGCCAAGGAAAAGATGGCACGCATCCGAGCTTCATTTCCTGTCCTGTTTCCGAGTACCAGGACAAACATTGGCCATGATGGAAGTCAAAAAGAGTACAAAATACCATCGGCGAGAAAAACAGTTAAGGTTATATAAAAGTTTACTCCCAACTTTTCGCGAGTAAATTATATATTTAAAAAAAGGGGGAGGAAAAAGTGAGAGAATCTTGGGTTTTAGAAGCTTATGGCGAGACCTTTGGAGATTGCCTTTGAGCTCCCGATTTGAATCCCCATTTCGAATCTCTTTTCATTCCTGGACGTTTTGTTAGTGGAGAAAAGGGCGTCGGTTTAATGGGAGGTGGTCTCCGAGCCAATTAGTTTGATGATAAAAGAGCGGTGGCGCGGAAAACAAACTGTCATTATGTCAGCGACAAATGCGACCCTTTGCACCCCAAAGCATTGGGCGCATGCGAGCGCGGGTGGTCCTTCAAAACCCTTTAACTTGGCTTTTCCGTCACGGTCGACGAACGACGACGACCAAAAAGAAAATGGTTGACGTCAAAGCCTCGGGTATCTTCGCCCATTAAGACGTTTCTCGTGAAGGAAAAGACAACACGCTCCAATGATTCGAAAACGAGATCAATAGAAAACCTTCATGATGACAAATCTGGCGATAGAGAAAAGCCAAATGCTTCATTGACGACCGCCGAATTGAGACAGCCACAAAAATTCACTTTTCCTTCTATTCAAATTCGCAATTCAAATAAACGTTGATGTTTGTAAAGAACTAAATTCGATCGAAGACTACAGAGTAAACATGAATTTCTCATTCCAAAAATGTTTGCATGATCCTACATCGGTCGTATACAAAAATTCTTAATATGGCGTGCAAAGTACTCGTAGTCAAGTGTAATAAAAATACGCAGTATGTATAAATCTTCTACATCAACTCGTAATTATTGGACAAGTTGCAATAAAAATTTTAACATCTCTAACCGAAACTTAACATCTGTTCAACGTTAATCATTAAGGTTATAAAAAATTCACATTTACGCTCATAGAAATAACAGAATGTCCCAAAAGAGCGGAATGTCCACATCATTGGAACGACTCACTAGGTACTACTAAAAGTTTCAGCAGAGTCGAACGTGGGTTTAATTGACATCGAAATAATGGGAAAGTGAAAGACATAAGGTTTACGAGGGAAAGACAAAAAAAAACCTGTTGGTGGAGAAAAAGATGTAGGGATAAAACCCAAGAAGTGGGGAGAGGGGGATAAGCAAGATCGATAATCAATCTAAGACTTGAGGGCACATTGCTGTGTAGTCTCGAGACGAAGAAGACAAACAAGGGAAGAACAAGTTCCCTTTTGTAGAAGAGAAATCGAAATTCCATCAACGGCAGAAGCAGACGCCTTTTTTGTTCTTATGCCGAAAGAACAAACTTCCAAGAACAACGACAAGTTTCACCAACGAAACAACAACAACGACAGCCCAATATTATTATTACCTGAATAAATTGATCCAGCAGAGAAGAAAGACAAGCATGAAAAACTAACAGTTTTCTTACCTGGAAAGACATAAAACGAAGAAAGTCAAGATAAGATTTATAGCTTTCTGGAAACAACATTGTAAAACGCTACTCCGAGATAAAATGATTATGCGACCAAAGAGCAAAGTAATTATATTCACAAAAACGCAAAACTAATTATATATACAAGGCGAGTCAAAAGTACGGTTTTATGGAAATACTCTAAAAGCTACTATAAACAACTTTAAAATAAAACGCATACAAATAGCGTACAATCGTCTTGTTGGTATCCTATTTTCGTTATCTAATTACCGGTCAATTACACAATTTCTCCGACCACGGAAATTACTTATCTCAAAAATGATTTCTTACCATAGATTACTTTCAATCGGAAACGCCATGCGTACTCCTACCAATCCTCTTGATTATCGAAACCAATACTTTATCAAATCTCCTTATACCAGAGATCAACATATGTATACTATACAATTACCCACAAACATTACCACCTTTATATCAACTCGATTTCCTTTCAACATGTTTACAAATTGGAATTCCTTACCAACCAAAATTCGAAAAATACCTTTTATTTGTGTAAATCACTCATGTCAAACTAGTTGTATTAATTTTAAAAACGTATTATTTCAACACTTGTTAAATGTTTGAATATTTGTACTTTGTCTCCTAAGACGTGCCATTTAAAATAAATAAATGAATAAATAAATAAAGAAACGGTTGAGTGAGTTTGGAATATAATAGCACTTAGATACCTTCACAATGGTGGTACACATTTCCACTGACCCCCTTGAAGCGAAATTAAATGATTACATTGAAAATTGAGTCACAGCTATCAAGTCACATTTTGAAGTCGTAGCCTGGTCCATTTAATAATAATCCTATGTCATTCCATTTATTTCCATTTCCAACATTCCAAATAAAATGCAGATAGAATACTGTATAGACAACTACACGCTTCCAGTAGAGCTGTCGTGTAATGCAGTGTAGTGTAATATATACACTACACTGCAATACAACAAAGTTAATTTTAAATTTTGCTCGATAATTGGTTTCTACTTTTATTTCAGTTGGGTTGTTGAAAATGAAAAGATACTGGATTAATAGCATGTTTTGCAGATTTTTGTTCAAAACGTGCTGCTCTCAATACGAAAAGCACGTTTATACGCTATTTTCTCCAAAACATAGCAAATTCAGTGTTTTGAAAAGTTTTGTTCAATATGACTAGACCTCGGATTTGTATGAAGATGCATGTTTTTTTGTTTATAGGCAGCTCCCTCAAAATTGGTGAGGATGTTATTCATTGTTGCACAAGAACAATGCTTAAATTTTATTTTGTATATTTCAGATGTTAGTCCAAAATTTTGTATATTTCAGATGTTAGTGCATATTTTTGCATATTTCAGGTGTTACTGCATATTTTGTGAATATTTTATCATCTATTTCCCTAAAATTTCCATTTTAATATTTACGTTCATTAAAATTATATTGCCAACCTAGGATTTTTTTAAAAATTATTTTTGCAATTTCATGCAACAAGAAATTCCAAATTCGACAACACGAGAATAAAATGCTAAAAATAAAACGCTCTAAATTTTGGTGTTTTTGCAGGCCACTTAGAAACAATTTGAAGTGTCATGTCTACTGCATATTTTGAGCAGTTTTGTGACATGTTGCATGCATATTTTCATGTTTTTAGTGCATATTTTCGTGTTTTTAGGCATATTTCCAGTGTTTTAGTGCACATTGTTCATGTTTTCAGTGCATATTAATCCGAGGTCTAAATATGACTATGAAATGGATAATTGGATAGAACTTTCCAAATATGAGTTAGTAATATAACTCATAATTTAGAACAGCGGTTTCCAACCTTTTCACATTCGCGGACCGGAAAAAGTTCGCGAATCAGAAAAAGCTAGGAACAAATTTCGCAGACCGGCAAGGCAAAAACACAAACCTTTAAACTATTTTTTTTAAGTATTGTATTCATTTATTATTTTAATTAATTTATAATGGTCGGTAAAACGACAATCGACATGGTTGACTTTCATCTTTATATGATGCACATAGCGTCCTTTATCAACCATGATTTAAAATTATTAAGAGAATGGTACAAAGACCGTTCAATGGCCTTGAATGATCTGAAGACCAACATTCTCTACTTTGGTAGAAACCAAGAAACCACTAATACCTTAACCATCTTGGGCATTACCTTTGACCACAGCTTGACTTTTGGTCCGCATATTGAAAAATTAAATCTAAACTTAACAAACAATATTTTTTATTGAAGCGCCTCCGTAACCAGTTAACCCACCGTGAAAAAATACAATTATTTAAAACAAAAATTCAGTCCATAATTAACTATGGGCTGAATATTTGGGTTGATGCCCCTCTATATCGCTTGCACCCCCTTATGGTAACACATAATAACTTACTACGCGTGTTGTTTAAGTGCAACCCTTATATCTCTATAACTTTACAATGTAAAAAAATAAATATTTTTAACCTTCCCAAAGCTACTATGGTATTCCCGTCTTAAGGAGATCCCCCGTATTCTATCATTCACATCTCATCCCTTACACCACTACACCAACTTTTTTAACATTAAACCTCACAATAGAGATACCACAGCTTTTAAATTTTCATCAATTGGGCTAGATCTCACAATAAAAAGGTTTCCATTCGTTGCATTTAAAAGGTGGAATGAGTTACCAACATATATAAGAAAGCAGAGTTATCACGTGAACCCACAAAACAAGAACGCTTTTGAACAGTTTGACCGTCATCTGTACAAACACATCTTTCATTGTTATAACTAGGTTTATATTATTACTATGTATTTTATCTTTGTATTTAATCATGCACTCATCTTTGTTTTGGTCCATTGGGACTGGTGAATTCTAATAAATAAATAAATTTCTTGAATATTTGATTGGTTGCACGTTGCAGTGTAGTGCCTGGAAGCGCTTTGGTCAAGAAGTCAGCGAGCATTTCTGTCGTTGGTATACGATGAACTCGTATATTCTCATTTCTAGCGTCTCCTTGACGTAATGCATCTTTCTGTTGAGATATTTGGATCTCGCTTTCTGTATTCCTTTGGTTATTATCACTGTAACATTAGCGTTGTCACAGAAGATTGTTGGTTCCTTGTCTCCACATTCTTCTCCTATTTTGAAGAGTATGTCTTTTATCCACACCATTTCTTTGATACCTTCACTCATCGCATTCAGTTCTGCTTCAGTGCTGGATAACGCTACACTATCTTGTCTTCGGCTTTTCCAGCTAATCATAGACTCACCCAGCTTCACCAGGTATCCAGTGAACGATTTTGCATCCCATGTCTTGTCCCAGCTTGCATCTGCATGACAATGCATGTTATTGCCTGTTTTTTCGTATTGTAGCGTGAAATTTTTTGTTTTCTTTATGTATTTCATCACTCTCCTTAGGGCCTTTACATGTAATTCTCTCGGATATTGGTTAAATCTCGCTAGTTGTGACACTGCATGGCTCAGATCCGGCCTGGTGTGTGTCGCTAAATATAGGATTTTTCCTATTATCTCTTGGTATTTAGCCTTATTCACTTCTCGGCTATTTTGGTACTCATCTAAACGTTGGTTTGGATCCAGTGGTGTACTCATTACGTTGCAGTCGTTCATTCCATACTCTTTCAATATTCTCTGAATGTAGCTGCTTTGTTGGATTTTTATAGTTCCATTTTCTTGCTGGACTTGTATTCTGACTATTTCTTCCATGGTGCCCATTCGTTTCAGTCTTATACATTTTTCAACCTTCGACCATATTTTTTCTTCCCATTGGTTTCCAGAGCCAATGCTTATAATATCATCGACATGAACTCCAATCATTAAGAAGTTTTCACCTTCTTTCACGTAATACAGGCAGGGGTCACTAGCCGCTTGTTTAAAATTGTCATTGGTTAA
>JAQIWH010002579.1:0-23845 GCA_034695005.1 Cryptops parisi | reverse complement strand
GATTTGAAAAAGTACCCAAAATATGCAATTGCATATGCATCTATGCAAATGCATAAACATCCGGGCCCTAGTTATCACGACTGTTGTTAGATAGGAGGTTGTCAAAGATGAATCAATAATAATAATTAACCAGATCTGGTCCGTCATAAACGATTTTTATTTATCCTCACGTCGTTATGGTCACCATAACGAAGAGGGTGGAAAACAAAGAATAATATACAAGCTGCCAAATCCAAAGTGTATCAGAATGGTTCTGAAATTGATCAGTTCACAACAATGAACTGCATGATGGAGCTCACTCATATGTATATATTTATATGGTTGGGTACGTTTTCATACCAACGAATATTGCCAAGCAACATGAGTGTAAACAGAGTTTAATTCTCGACTCTTCGTGGTTACCATATTAACCACGGAATTTATATATACAGTAGTTAAAATAAGAAACGAAGATAGATTAAGATGTTTGCATTTGCGTCACCGTGATTTTGCTTAACTTTTATTAATCTTATAGGAAGATAGATGATTAGGAGGGAGGGGGGGACAAACTCGTGAATGTGAGAAACCGAATGGACGAATGTCGCGAAAGTAGAGGAACTTGACAATTTTGCCTATATCACGACTATAAACAAATTCGCAAACAAATTGGATTCTCGCAAAAATTTTATTTGGTTTTGGGGCTAATATTCAATACAAGTCAGAATCTTGCAGTTTAAGTGAATTTAATGGTAATATATAATACGGTACATATTTCATGGATATTATCAGCACATTAAATTATAGCTAGTTTCTTTGTTTTTTTTTAGAGTAATTGATTAGTTGGTGTGCTGCAAGAAAAAATAACGAGTAATAGTGCTATCAAGGAACAGCGTGTAATAAGCACTTGATATAGAAATTTAGTTTTTGCCATCAATGTTTTGCTCTCGATGGTGTCAGTTGAACGTTGCTAAGCACTAGATGAAGATTTATTCTACCGAATTTGTCCGGTCGTTTTTTCCATTAGATCCGGTGGGTGAACTTCGTATTCGCCTCGTACGTATAGAGATAGGATAATGATCGAGTGTTTGGTAAATGTAGTCAGCGTTAATTATCTCCATGAGTTACTAACATCCTACGCAATATCTCTTATTTATCTCAAACTCGGTTTCCATTTTACATAGTATGTCTATAAACCATGTCTGCAACGTATGGAGTTTTATTTCTCCACCGTCATCACCCCAGTTTTGCACACCCATTTAGCTCGGTTTAAATATTCATAACAGTTAATGCTCAGGGATTGCATGCAAACTTGTGTGTCCAATTATGGTTAATACGTTGATGGGTTTTAAAAATTTCATGCCCTTATGATGTGACATTTTCATTGATTAAAAAAAATGAACTAAGTTGTAAATATTAGTGGATTTATGATTGATGGGCGAAACCCAGTGATATTAACTTTACTGTTATCACCTTTGATAACTTCAAAGAGTTTTTACTGCGTTTCAAATCGCGTTAATGGTTTTTTTTTTGCATAATATTGTATTTGAATTTTTTTTTGTTAAAAAAATATAGTGGTACAGTCATTATAAAGTTTTCTTGCAGTTTGAAATTTTTTATAGCTTTTGGTCTACAGGGTGGACCGAATAAACTGTCACAAATTTTCAAAGAGCAATTTTTCATGAACCGCTTGACGATTTTCACATCATCTCATTAGTAATTGGTAGAGCTTCAGAATCGTGATCATAGTTTGTATGACGGTAGGAATATGTTGAGAATTAACAAGTCCCAAGAATATGGATACAAAATATGGATATGCAATGTAATAGCCTCTTTAGTTTTTTTCAAGATATTGATTGTATCATTAGAAGTTCTGAAAATGTAAAACTGCACAATGATTTTATAATGCTCCTACACTTTCAGCTTCCTACATTATTTTATCTTTATATAGACGGGAAAAAAATACAGTACTGTATACAGGGTGTGATACCGGAACCACTCGATTTTTTTCGGTTGTTTTGGCGTATAACATTTCTCAGACTAAAATGTGCACAATATCCTTGTTTATTATAAGTGCATTTTTCAGGTAATGTTTGAGTTGATTTTCGTGACATCTTTCAAAAGTCGTTCAATCATTTTTTGATGTGCTTCCTCATCCTCTGTACATGTCATGGTAATGTAACAAATGCATTTTAAGTAAAGATTAGCTGCTAACATGTTTTCAGCATACTAGATATTTATTATACCTAATACATTATGAAAGCATAGTATATTTTACAATAATTTATGTAGGATTTAAATTATTTTTTAAATTCAGTATTGTACTTTTTTTAATGTCATGTATCATTAGGACGCACTGCCTAATCGTTATTGATTTCTTTACTGTTATTGACTGATTTACTTTTTAACTTGTGTTTTTTCATGAAAATCAATTTCTCATCTTGGAACTGGATTTTTTGTTTAAATATTTAGCTTTCACGTTCTGGTGGGTTTAGTACATTAAATCCATTCTGTTCCGCGTAACATTATGGCAGGAAAAATAAACAGGGTTTTCTCTTTCTAAATTATCTTAGAACTTTTTATTTTTTTTTTCAATTTTACCCAAATAGCAATTTATAACAGTGACAAATAATATGGGATGTTGACACTTCCGTGGAATTTTCAGCCAGAAGTAAAATCATTTCCGCAGGATAAGAAGGGTTTTTCGCTTGAGTTTTGGTTTCCTTGAAGAGACTCAATGGTTACAATACATTTTCTGCACCTGTAATATTTCTACGTTTCACGGGGTGATTCATGATTCACAGAAGGAAGAGGCTGACTGTTTAAAATATATACAGTATTTTATGTGATATGTTTACTATTTTCTATAGGTTACCAAAAAAAATTAAACAACTTATCATGGACTTATAACTCCATGATATCATAGAATCGTATGCATTATAAACATAAGGGTATAATATATAGTATAAAAGAATAGTTTCACTTAATATTGGTAATGTCAATAGTTATTGAGAAAATGCTCGTATTAGCAATAGTATTTATAATGAATTTTTTGGTAATGACTGTTGCAATTTTTAATTCGTTCTTGTTTGATTTGTAACATGACTTTGTTTATGACATTCTTCATTTAAAAGTGTGAAAACAAACTAATTAATACAAAATAATTCCAATTAAAAATGAACGACTATCTAATAAATGACTATCTAATCTACTACTTGGTTAACCATTTGAATTATAGTATAAAGATAGTTATACAACTGATATCTTCAGAAGCAATTTGTAAAGTCCTAATAGACATTCTACCATGGGCGTGTGACTTACATGTCATGGAAGAATGTCTAAACTTTGTGGTATTTTGTAAGTTGGATCGATCTTAAGATAAGTCCAAGTTTCTTGAAAATCGGTTGTGTCGTTTTTGTGTGATGTTTATTTCCACTATGATAAACACAGTGGAAATAATTTTATTTATAAAGATACTGTGACAGTATGTGCAAATGTCTATTCAGCCATGTAGATAAAATGATAAAACATAATATAAATAGATATCTTAAAAGTGAACCAAGTATCATTTGTATGCATGCACAGTTTCAATGAAAAATGCTTTATGCGAAATCTTAGTAAGCAGATTCCACCAAGGATCCAGAAATTTGATTTAGAGAGTGAACCTTAAACTTAGGATTTGAGTTTTGGGAAAGGCCGTAAGAATTGATTCACTTGTATACATTTTTATAGACCTATGTATGGGCCTAGTATATGGAATTATGTGAATTAATGATGTTAAATGGAAAATGTTTCATCCAAAATCTGAAGTGAATTCATCTACCAGAGGCATATCCAGAAATTTGATCCAAACCGAAGGATCTAAGTTTTTTTTATTTGGGGAAGGATTTTTTACTGTACAATTACATGTACTTTATGTGAATTTATAAAATTAATGAAATTACCAATAAAACACCTATTTTCAATTGGATAACAATCTTTAATAATGTACTGTAATGTGATATATTTCCGGGCATCTTAGTGAGTTACTGAAGGCAGGTTTTTTGCCCCCAATGTCACCTACCCCAGGGTTTGCCACCCATCCTTTATTTTAAAGGAAAGGTATTATTTGAACAATTTTTTATTTTTGTCTTTTACCGAAGTGATAAAGAACGTCTTTTATTTAAACAAATATTGAAATTCCAGAAACATTAGCAATTTTCTTGAGAAAAAGTAAGTTTCAATTTCATCTCTCAGTGACAGGCCTGACCTACCATTTTAACATTATAAATGAATAAATAAATAAATAAATAAATAAAAATAAGTATGACAGAATACTATACAAATAATACAAATCAAACTTACACTACATAAAATGACATGAAGGAAAACTAAATTTACACGAGAAAAACTGCTATGTTTTTGGAATAAGCTGGAATTCCTTAAAGAGTTGCTAAAAGTTGAATAAAGAGTTGGAATAAGCTGGATGTCCTTTTTTGGGGGAGACTTGAAAAAGTGGTAGGCAACCCTACATATGAGTTCCACCAAGATTGTGGTTCCACTAAGTTGGTTTCACTATTATTGGTCAACTGAGTGAGTGTACAAACTAGTTGAAACTAGAGAGTTGAAACTAGATAAAACACGCATAGTTGACATTCAGTTCGTCAGAGGACACCAGAGGATGTGGACTTTTACCGCAAACGGTTCTTTTGACAGTTGACCTTTTCAGTCATCATCTTTCATATTCATTTTTATATCTGCACCTGGAGGAAGGCTGGTCATGCAGGTGACTAAACACATATTTTGCACGTTGTACAGACAGAATCTCTTGAATAATAGTTGTTCTAATTATGGTCAATACAATTGTTTTAGATTTCTCAGTTCCATTATTTGTTTATTTTGTGCTGCGCTAAAAATTTTATTGATCCATGAGCTCGCAAGGTCATCTCCACTATTAACATTGTGTTTGCCTTTTTATGGTTCCTTGTTTTGAAATGCTAGTCAACGCCCATGAATTGAATTTGCAAGAACAATAACATTATGGGGATATGTTTATCCAATACGCGCCAAACCATCAATGCGCGGAACAATTCTCAAGACTGTTTTGACAGCTTACAACAGCTATCAGATATCCTAAACGAAAGGATCCAAGCAGAAACTAACAGTAATGATGGTGCCAATGATTCGGCTAGTGATGTCGTTAACGAGTTTGGTGATGAAGAATGCACCGTAGTATGCGAAGGACGGGAATACAGTATGAAAATCAAAGCGCTCTGTGACAGTAGTTCGTATTTTACAGCCATGTTCAACTGCTGCATGAAGGAAGCCCAGTCTCGGAGAATAGAACTCCGGGACGTTGATCCGGAGACGTTGGAAATCATCCTGCGGTTCATCACTCATTGCGAACTACCCGAAGTGAAGGATGTCGACTTGTTGTTTTCTATTTTGTCCTTGGCCAACATGTTTTTGATGAACAGCCTGTACGAAGAATGTTGTCGCTTAGCTAGAGGGTTGATGGTCGTTGACAATTACCAACAGTTTTGGGATGTCTCCAAGTTGCACGAAACTGAAATTTTGTCGAAGACTGTGATTGACTTTGTCGCCGAACACTTTTTGGAGGTGCGAGTGGAAGTGAAACGCTTTTTGGAGCTGGAAGAAGTTGCCTTTCTTCTAATTCTGTTGAAATCGAACCCGTATATCGTAAAAGATGAAATGACGAGCTTCATCTCCGATTGGATCCAGCAGGATGAAGCCGAGCGGGAGCAGTTTAGCGACGTTCTTTATTTTTTCGTCGATGCCAAACAGCTCGAATTAAGTGATATTAGAGAATTACTAGTCACGAAGCCCCAGTATCCCAAAGTGATTTTTGATGCTTTGCTGGAGAAATTCACGATGCAGAGAATCAAAATATTTCTTGTCAACCGCTACTACGCTCTGTGGTTTCACGCTGTCAACGATGGTAAAACAATTCGACTCATCGTGAGAACTCACCGGGGTAGACCCGAGTTCATCTGCGGTACCGTAGATGATTATGTGTACATATTTCAGTGTTCCGTCGACAGCCCTTCTCACGTCTTGGACGTTCTCAAAGTCCACGTTTACAACGGTGATGTCGAACGGCTGCCACCGCTGCATAATTTTGCCAACGAAGTGATGGCAATAGTGAACAACGACACACCCTACATAGTGTATAAAACCACTTCTTTGAGCCACTTTGCAACCGTTAATGAAAAATATGTCATGCAATATTTTGAATCTGAGCTTCAAGAGTGGATATCGATTGAAATGAAGACCGCCTACTCACGAATCCGATACTTGGTGACCGCGGAACAAAATCTCTACGTGATTGGACAGGACATCAAAGGCCGCGACGTAGTGGAGAAATACAATACGCTTACTTGCGATTGGCAACTTGTGAAATACCCTCCCAAAACAGAGAAAGAGACCGATGAATCTGCGACATGTTGTTTAGGTTATTTATACCTGGTTCGTCACCCTGAAGTGACGGATACCATCCAATGGAATTTGGGTTCGCCAAAGCCTAGCCGGGTGCAGACGTACGAAAATGAAGGCCAGTTTCGTGTGCGTTACGTCAGCTATTGTTCGCAGACAGACTGTGAGATTGTGTCAAAGATGATGCGGTTCCTCAAATATAATAACCACACCGACAAGTGGGAAGAACTCAAAACGACGGGTGGACCTGACAGCATTGCGCTCGTGCTAAGGGTTCCTCACGACGATTCCGTTCGAATTCCGTTCATTTACATCATCGACAATGATAATGTGCTGCACCAGTTCGATCCTCAACTGAGTGCCTGGAAAATTATATACGAATTTCCAAGGTCTTTTCGAAGTCGGCAAACAAATTTTCCACCATTATCATGTATAAGTTACTAACCCGGTTTTTTTTTGTGTGTGTGTGTGCAACAGTTTTATTAATAGTATTATAGTACAGTACTTAAATACAAAATAAGAAGTCGAAAAATAGCAGTATTATAGTATAGTAATAAAGTAAATTATTTATTGTGTATGATGCAAATAATTAAGGATAATTTTTGATAAAGGTGGTTGCAACAAAAAAAAAGGAAACGCTACTCTTTATAATTTTGTATATTTAACACGTTTGTCACTTTCTCAATGACATTTATAAATATACATCTGCGTTTTATGTCTTTCACCTTTTTTTTTTAATCTTGAGTTATTTTCAATGAAACATGAAAAATAAACACAATTTAATAATATATTCAAAATAATTACAAGCAATGTTACAGTGCAGTGAAAATGTTATTTACTTTTACGTGCATTTTAAAAATATTTTTCATAGATTGGATTGATATAGAAATTAGGCTAAATTCCTAGGTGGTACAAAAACGTGTCATCAATATGCGATGCTAAAATGACTTGTGCATAATTACCAAAAAAAAAGTACTGATGGCATACATATTTATCGATTGGCATTATAAAATGATTTACAAACAGTTTTTGATTAAAATCATATCCTACTAGATGAATAGAATTATGTGCCTAATTGATGGTAGCATTAACATGTACTGTATTCCAGGCAAACTTTTAGAAACTATTATTTTAACCCACCTGTTGAGAAAATGTCAATTTCATCGTTATACAGCAGCATTAAATCAGTTAGGACACCGGTTCGCACCTTGTCTTCTGCCACTGGTTGAATGTAGTCCCTACTTTCCCAAGGTAACTTAAGGGCGTAAAGATACAAAGTGGAAAGGTGCACTCGGTTCCTGATTGGAGCACCGGGCTCGTAACTGATTCAATGCTGCTGTTCAAAGTTGAAACTCGCACTTTATCTATAAAATTATACTACAAGCTATCGGTGAAAAAAAGTTCATTAAATCAGTATTGAGCTACGCATTACCTGTTAAAAGTATTATAAGATAAATGACATTTAAAATCAAAGATTACAGTATACGATTATTCACTGCAGATGAAGAAAACTCAGAAACATATTTTTACAAAATAGTACAAGATAAAGTACATGCGTAATATTTATAAAAGCGACTACTTTTCAACGTCTAATTTAATTTTCATGAAGATGATATCGTTGGTCCTCAACAACGCAGCTGGTTGGGTTCCAAGCGGAGTTTCCAGGTTCTTCACAAAAAAGTTCAAAACGTCTATGTCGGAACCGCCGAATTCGGCTCGCACTTTTGTGTTTTCGTGCAACTGAAATTCGGCCGGTCGATTGCAGAACGATGTTATGGATCGCAAGAAACGCTCCCTTAGAAAGCTCCTCGCTTGTTGTCGTTCGGGAGATGTCACCAAATCAGCATTTCCTGGCTGAGAAAACATATCGCTGGAAGTTGTCGAGGTATCTGAATTCTTGTCACTTTCCATCTGAAAGCACAAGTCAAAATCTTATATAAATAACCTCAGAATGTGGAATTGACAGATTGGTTTAAACCAGTTAACTCTCACTCGACTTAGGTAGCCTGGTACTTTCCGGTTATAGCGAAGCCCGTCTGATGTTGTTATGGGTTTATTTTGCAGGTTAGATTAGGAAAACAAAACAAAATCATACATTCAATACGTTTGTTTTTCCTAACCTAACTTGCAAAATAAACCCATAACCAAGTACAAGCAAATAGCAACACCAGACGGGCCCCGCTATAACCGGAAAGTACCGGCAGCCTAAATGAAAGATACTTAGTTGACATATGTCACATGTACACAAAATACAGATGCATGTCTCGTATACTGTCAACATTGCTAATGTTATGTATCATAACAAAAATCTCATTTCACTTTAAAGTGATCAACCCATCATTGGAATCAAACAAAATATGTTCAATACATTATATTTGTTATTTAAAAGCCATACATACCATAGACGACAATTGATGTTATAAAAAGATCAATGAAGAAATTCGCTTGCACTAATATTTTCCTCTACCACGTGTGAGACAAAAACAAAATACTTTGCTATGAAAACTAGCGGATGGAAACAGCCCCATCCTCCTCAAATGCGCACTCTACGAGTCTACGGTGATTAGTCAACTATTATTAACAGGCAGCATAATAGTCATTATTTACAATAATTTATATAAGAAAATATTTTAAAATGTCGAATTATAAACTGGAAGTATCTTTTTGTAGCAAGCTTGAATGCATTTCATTAACCAATGTTATTAAAGGTCTCAATCTGTCACTAGATGGTGCTAGTGGTATTAAAATGTCAAATTTATTTTTCAGTTTAACCGCTTCGAGATTTGAAAAGTTTTGTTTCTTGTCTTGATTTTTCATTTAATTTTTTTCTTTAATCTCACCTTTAAAAGAAGAGCGAAACGTTGGAAGGTAAAAATTACAGTATTTTCTATCACTGGTCATTGTTTGTTTTCTCTCTCATTAATTCAGTAGCAACTGCGCCACTCAACATCGAAACGCCACAACTTTCTAGAGATAGAAAATTCAAATAGCAGTCGAAGCCGAGTAGCAAAAGATTTGATACTCTTCTAATTCATCAAAAAAATGCCGAAGGATTTAAGTGAGTTTATAGCTACTCAAAAGAGTGGTAGTGCGCCTGAAATTGCTGAAGTTTGGGCCAAATTAGAAGATTTCTACAACAAAAGGTGAACGTCTAAGAGTTGAAACCTTCAATATTAGGATTAGGCTTACATGCAGTGATACATCAAAATTGAACACAAAAAACAAAACAACAAGTCATCATTATTATATTCCACTCCAAACTTTTTTCAATTCCTAATTTATTTATTTATTTTGTGTATAATGTGTTTTTCAGATTATGGCATCAACTTACATTGATGATTCAAGATCTTGTCAAAAATCCTCAATTCAGAAAGGAAACCTCAGTTGAGGTAATGAATGCAATTACTAGAAACTAGTTGCTGCAGTAAATTACTTTTACAAAAAATATCAATAAATTTATTTCTCGTGCAGGTTTATCAGAATTTCATATCAGAGTTCGAAAACAAGTAAGCTTATTTATTTGTATAATTGTTGTTGATTATTATGTGTTTTTTACTTAATTTTAATTTTTTTTGCATTAAGGATTAATCCATTATCGTTGGTGGAAATAATAGCTCACATTGTGCAGCAAATTCGAGGTAATGTTGACAACAAAAATCTCATGAAATGCCACGATTTGCTTTTGGAAGGCATTGCATTGAGTTTATTGTTTGTCTTAACAGATCCCAACGAAGCCACCGAGTTCTTGCTCAAAGCGCAAGAAAAAGTGAAAGCCTCCTCCGAAGCTGTCATTCTGTGCAAAACATTGATCGGACAAATCAAACTACATCAAAAGAACTATGATGAAGCTAAGGTAATTTCACTGTCGGTCATATTAAGTGTGAGTGGAGTTTTGTTACAGTAAATTTTACATTCTGTGTGTGTGATGGTAAAATTCACCTGTACTTAACCAATAATAATGCTAATTGAAAGTAGAAAAAAATATACTTTCTCTGTCCCAAATTATTTGTGTACACTTTTTTTTTTACAGGTTAGATTAAGTTTTTCAACTTAACTACATCTTGTTATTTTTAGAGTCGATTTTTCGTATGGAATGCTTCATCCACTTTGTAAAATATTTTGGTTGGTAATTATTTGTTTTATTTTATTAAGAAAATTATCCAAGAAGCTGAAGAATTACTTGATTCTCTTGATGGAGTTACTCCGGTCCATGGAAGGTTTTACGAACTTTCCAGCAATTACTACAGAGTCATGGCTAAGCACGCCTTGTATTACAAAGATGCCCTTCGTTACCTAGGATGTATCGAATTGGATACCTTGCAGAGTAAGAATAAATATTAAAAAAAAAAAATTTTAATTACCATTAATTTAAAGTAATGTCTCAATAATCCAAACAAACTAACATGTTGATTTTATTTCAGTTGAAGAGCAGGCTGAACGAGCATTTTATCTTGGTTTAGCAGCTCTGCTTGGTGAGGGCGTTTACAATTTTGGTGAACTGGTACGTATGGTGGATATTTTAGTTCAAAAATATTTTGTATACATAACTTCACTTCGAATCACCTTTTGTTTATGCCACTGTACTGAAAATTGGCCATAAGAAAAAAATTGTTTTTCATCATGTTTTCAGTTGGCTCATCCTATACTGGAGTCCCTGAAAAACACTCAAAACAGCTGGCTGGTCGATTTACTTTACACCTTCAACAGTGGTAATCTGGCAGAATACGAACGACTTCGTCCTCATTGGTGTTCGCAAGCAGATTTAGCTGCCAACGAGCTACAGCTGCGACAAAAGATTTCACTTCTTTGCTTAATGGAAGTAAGGCTCAGTTTTGTTGTCTCGGAGTACAGCAACAGGTAATGTTGTTAATGTACTTGTTATGTTGTATCTTATGCTCACTTGCCTTGCAGATGACGTTCAAGCGACCAGCAAACAGTCGGCAACTGACATTTGACGAGATATCTAAAGAAGCTCGACTCCCGAAGGACGAAGTGGAGCTGCTCGTCATGAAAGCACTCTCTCTAGGTCTTGTTCGAGGCTCTATCGATCAAGTGGATGAAGGTGTGCTCATGTCATGGGTGCAACCACGTGTTCTGGATCGTAATCAGGTATGTTGTTGTTATTATTATTTTGGATATCACAACATAGATAGTAGTCGTTGTATTAATTAACCGCTTGATTTTATTTATTTATTGATTGCTTTTTGTTAGATTTCGACAATGCAAAAGCGGTTGGCAGAATGGTGCAGCGATGTCAAATCAATGGAGAACTTGTTGGAAGAAAAAGCTCAAGATATTTTGACATGAAGATTCGTACGAGTTATTATTAATATTATTATTATATTATTTTTTTTTACATCTAACAATTTTATTTGAGAAATAATTTAGCATCTGATTATAATGTATCATGAATAAAAAAAAAATTGCTTCAAGAAGTTGATTATGAATTATTCTTGCTAGGGGTGAACCACTGAGTCGGATGCTTAAATAGGTTGGTGTTTTTTATAATATTGATTAAATCACATGATGGAAGTAAAAGGTATTAATTTTATTTAATAATAATAATTGTTTGATTTTATGATTTAATTAATTTTATTAATTCGTGACAAATTGAACGAACGAATTGGGGTTCAATATATGTTTCTCATTTTTAAGTGTTGATTTTTCTATAATAATAATAATAATAAGAGTATACTTTAATGGTGTTTATTCATGGATAAATAAGAATGATTTCTTCGTTTTTTTGGTTTGAATAATTGGAGTTTCACTGTACTTGAAAATTAACATTATTCCAAATAATGAAACAGTGAATAAAAGAATAGATCTAAACAAAAAACTTCTACCTTTCTGACTGACACTGCAATTTGTCAGTAAGGTAGAGGTTTTTTGTTTAAATTTCTTCTTTTATTCATTGTTTAATTAGAGTATTCAGGGTGCAGGATTTGACATTTATTATTTTTAATGCAATAATATTTTCTATTTGTTTATATATTTATTTTAAAAATTAGTATTTTGTTGTGTACGGTATGTAGTATGAACAGTAAAATCCGGTTATTATGATCACTTTGGAACCCAGTTGTTTTTGATAATAATAACCGACTGATAAGATAACATTAAACAGTAAGTAAAAATACATGGAGCAGGCTTTTAGGCCCGCTGGTTATGATCAAAGTGTTATGATAACAATAGCTGACTGGATTATAAAAACCGGAGATTTCATTACAAACAAGTGAAACTGATGCTAACGTTCTTCCGTTTCATCAACAGGTGGCGCTAAATGTACCATTTTGATTTTCTACCCAGTTCAAAGTGAATTGCTGCATTTTTCGTCCATTATGGTATGAATTGTATTTAATAAAATCAATAAATTTATTTTGAAAATAGTTTTTTATATACAGTGGGAATTCGGTTATTATGATCACTTTGAGATTAGTGCTTTTCGATAACATTAAACAGTGGATAAAAATGCATTAAACAGTGTGTTGGGATCGACTGATTATGATAAGATTATCCCCGTGTGTATAATAACCGGATTTCACTGTATACAGTATATGTATTAATTCTTGTTTTAATTTATCCACTTATTTTTATAGGTGACATCAGTGGTTCACTGTTCATTAATAAGTTAAGGACATTCGAGTTACAGTCACACACTCACTTGATGTTATACAGTAGCCTAGTCATTTGGAATTCTTAAGTAACAACTAGTGATGGTCTTATTTTGTAATTTTCAATTGGTTTCGTCCCCCAGCTAAATTTCACGATTTAATATTCAAATAGAGCTTCTGTTACTGCTTCTGCTAATCCCTCGGGTAAATACACCAGGTGTTAAATGACTTAAATTTTTTTTTCTTGTTGTGTATTATGCTGTGGCTGATTAAGTATTAGCGTGTCAATCGGTGGAATGCGTGTCGCTACTGAAGGCATCATGAATTTTAAACACATGATCCTGTCTTAATTACAGCTTGGAATGTAGTCAGTTATATCTTGTCAACTCGCCTATAGGCATCGAACCCCCTATGACCAAAACTAACTTAATGGGTACAAATTCTTTCAAAAAATATATATAATTTTTTTGTATATGAGTTTTTATACATGTGCTCGAAACATATAAAGTACATGTTATTTAATCTCTATTTATAACAATGTTGATATGAAAAATGGTTTTCATCAAAAGAGCTTGCATGAAAGATAGGTGTAAATTATTTATATATATATAATTTTAGTTTTGAAAATGGATAATTTGCAAATTATCAGCAAATTTTTGTAAATAAAAAATCTAACTGTAAGTAGCCCCCAGGTTTTCATGGTGGCAACTACTTCCTTACAGCCCAAGTATACAAAAAAACAAAATCTTTCCAGATGAACAACCCCTTGAACTCAACATAAAAAAAATAACGGTTAAAAAAAAACTCTTGTCTAAAAACATGAGCTGTGACCCAGAAAAAACTTTTTTTAGAAGTTGCCCAAGCATGACAGGTAGGGACATAACCCTTACAAGCTTGATCTTTATAATGACAGGGTGTCGTTTTTTGTTTTTTTAGGGGGTAGAAATGTTTTTTTTTTGTGAAGGCGTAGCCCTTTTTATACCTTGACTTTGCAGTGTATGTGTGTGTGTGAAAAAGTGGCGATATTTTAGTGAGATAAACTTCACTTATATATATCCAGTGGCAGTTCGATACGTAATTGCACCATTTTTGACGTTGATGATTTTTTGGTGGTGGACTGGAAGCTATTTCACATGACCTAAAAAGTGGGGGTTAAAAATAAACTTGGAACCCCTTTAATCGGATAATACGTTTAAGATAGGGTTAGTGACCGGATGTTTCCGCATGGTGGGTTTTTATCCCCCAATATTGAACCCTATTGGAGTCGGGACTAAACTTTTTATTAGGCCTACTGTATATTTGCAGAAAAAAAGTGGACGTTTTTCATTGAAGTCAACGGATTTTTGAGTGACGATAATGGTTTTTTTTTCCTATTTTCGAACGATTTCACTTGTTTTCTTAAAATGTAGCACATTTCTTATGTTTGCACTCAATTTATCACTTGTGTAACGCACACGCAATATTTTTTATTCCCCTCGTTTCATAAATTTTAAAACCTATCATGATTTGGGATATAGATAAGCGAAACAAAAATGTTTGTCGTCGTCTTTGTCGACAAAATTGAAAAAGAAGAAACTTTTAGTGAAACAAGTCACGTGTCTGCGGTGGTGTTGTATTGTCAAAAATATGAACTGCGATCATTATCTTCCACATTTACCTTGTCAATGGAAAAACCCGACTATTTATTTTTTTTTTTTTGTGTTACCTAAACACGAGAACTATTTTAGGAAGATGGTATCGTGTGAAAAATGAGGAAGAACTAGACTATCACTCTATTTGTCTGTAGATGACCGACCGGCGGTAATATGAAGAAGAAAAAAGATGTTATTTCAACTTTATTTTTGTGTCGGTGAAGTTTTTTGTGCGAGCAATACTGCACGTGGTTTATTGTTTAAATTTAGTTAACAATGAATGGCTTCACGTTATACATGACCATTGTTTAAAATTCAAAAACGTTCGTTACAGATACTTTGACAGAAAAGATGTAGCGATTTATATAATTACAGTGGAATCCGGTTATTGTGATCTCACTTTGTGACCAGTGCTTTTTGATAACAATAGCCGACTGATAACATTAAACGGTAAAAAAATAAAACATTAAACAATGTGTTGAGGCTGACTGATAATAGATTGATAACATTATCCGTGATTATAATAACCGAATTCCACTGTATAAGCATTCTTGGGGATATTGAAAATCGTCATAGGAAGTTTTGTACAGTTTGTAAGTTAATTGATACTGAGTAACCCATGTTGTCAATGGTGTATCATTGTATTAGGGAAAACAATTTTAAACGTCGTGATCTGAGAACAACTATTATTATTATACTCATATTGTGCAACAATTTAATCGGAGAGTTCGATGACACTTTTTATTCTTCGAACTGTCATAAGTTGAACTTTGTGAAAACAATCCACTCCGAACAACTATAGTTGTTAAGGTGCATAACACCTATAACTAAACAAAACGCTGATAAAACAACAACAACAACAAGAACTGTATTGTAAACTATCATAATAATAATAAGAAACGTTGTAACCAACTCTACCATACATTCTACCACTTGTAATAGGAAAAGTTTACCTTTTTTTTTCTATGATTGTTAGTTCCAAGTTCTCTAACCTTAAAGTCGAAAAAATAGGATATATATATTTTAGTTTAAGATGAAGAGAAACAATAAGATGAAGAAGAAGAAGGGAAAAGACATTTCCCAGCAAATGATAGGTTAGTTGACTTCTCGTGAGGGGAGTTTTGATGGAGTTTCCTCGGCCAACAAAATGGTCGGTTAGGAATAAAGTGGGTTCTAGCAATTATAGTTTGGTGCCTTACTGCTATTTTGTGTTGGGCAGCAGCAGCAGCTACCAGTGTACTACAGTATATGAAGGGAAAAGAAATTGGTGTAATTTGGTATACGAACAACAAAAACTACATGGGATGAGTTATGGTTCGTAGTTCAAGGAACTGATCCTTTTTTTTTTTTACTCTCAAGGAGGATTATCGAATACCAACTGGATATATTCTTTTTGAAACAAAATTCGTTTAATTTCAGTACCAGTATAATATATTTGGTGTTTATACAATATTTTTGTTTTGTGTAGTTTCACACGACATGTAGCTTATTCTCATTTGAATTGCGCGGGTTTTTTGTTTTTTTTACACGTACAATTAATGAGTGAAACAATGTAATTCAAGCTGGTGGGAATAATTTTGCACGTGATCATTGTTTAAATATTAAGATCATGGTGGTTTCTTGTGGGGTGGCTATTGTTTAAATGAGGCTAATTTTTCACGTGACTACTGTTTACGTTTACGTGACCATTGTTTAAATTCAAACGTTACAGAAACCGTGACAGAGATTTGATTTTACCCTAAATTGAGGCATATTTAAGTAAAAATATATTTTTCTGGTTAGTATTTGAATATATTTTTAACACAAAGTGAACATATTTTTTTTTTGTTTTATTCAATTTTTTTTATTATAAACGAAGACCTCGTGTAAAAGGGTGTGAAGTAATTTTTTTATAATTTTGAGGAAAACACGTTTAAAGATCTGAACTTGTTTTGCTGTCTGTGGGCCACTTCACAATTCTTGCACAAATAACTTTGCACATATTGTTGTTTTCTTTGCTCAAAATTATGCGTTAGAAAGTTAGAAATGCACCTGACACATTCGAAAAATGCTTGTAAGTCATTTTTGACAAAAAAAAATGTTACTAAACACCCTTTTGCACCAGGCCCTTCAAATAATAATAGCATTGATGAATTCAATGTCGTTAATGATGAAAACTTGGACGCACCATCTCCACAATTATTAAACGAAAGACATTCTTCAAAAACAAAGTAGGGTGGTTGTTGTTGTTGTTGTTAATTAGGAAAATTCCAGTCTTATTTTCGTGTTTTTTATTTTTTCGCCGAATACTTCATCATCTCCTCTTCAAAAGATTGCTTCTTTTTATTTCACGAATCCTAAAAAAAGAACGCGTTGAAAAGCTAAGAAAATGGTGAAGAGAAGAAGACAATAGATAAAAGTGCCAAGTTGTGGCCACGACATCTCAATTAAGGATGACTTGCCAAAAAACGCCTATTGTCCTACTCTAGTAGTAGGACAACCTAGATGTTGTCCTTTCTCTTAAGTATACGATGAGAGCGTTTTGTTTCACCTTTTTTTTTGGACAGTTTAGCTATATAGTAGGAGCTAGTGTTGAAAGTGATTAATAATCAAGTAGCATCTTTTATTTGGACTGTCTTTCATGTTTCTTCAGAAGCATTCTTGAAGAATGGTGACCAGCTGTATTTGATGCGATGTGCTGAGTAGCCTTCTTTTTTTTGTATTGTCCACCAAGCTACTTGGCATGGACGAAATGGAGTATTCACACTTTTTTGGGGGGTTTTGTTCAGCCAACTTTCTAAAACACAATACACCGTTGCACGTGTTGAATGTTTCATTCTTCTGTTCTTCAAAGTTGCTTCTTTTTATTTTCTTCAAAAAAGATGGTGGTAACTTAACTGGTAAGTATAGACTACTAATGAAGTTGCTTTTGTCATTGGTTTAGCCATTTATTTGGAATTCTTCGAAATTTTTTTGGCAAAAAAATGTACATTCATTGGCAGGCTTAGAATAATTATGCATTTTGCGTAATTATTCCACATTACCCCCTAATGTGGATATGCAAATGCATATTTTGGATATGTTTTTTGAAATAAATGCATATTTTCAGAATAAATTCATATTTTTATGCATGTTGCATATTTTGAGTATTTCGGAGCATATTGAGCCTATTTTTAAATTTTTAATGCATAAATCACTGGCTCATTTCAAATATGTTTTCAAATAGCTTGGCACAAATTTCGAAATATTTTAACAAAGGTTAACAAACAAGGAAATTTTATTTTATTGTCGTTTCTAACTTCTTTATAATAAGAAATAGTGGTCACGGTCACTTTTAATAAGAATAGTGACCCTTTATTTTTATTCCTATTGCATGAGAAAATGATCACAGCGATATCCTGTTTGTGGTTACTAGAAAGCAAGAATGCTGATACTATTATAGTATCCTGTTATAATTATTAGAATACTTGGAAACTTGGGATAAAATAATTAGGGAGGGGGTGAGTGTTTTCACAAGGTATGTTACATCGTTACATGTAAAATCGTAACATGTTACATCGTAGCATTTTTTGGGTAGGCCTACTTTATGTTTTCTGTGTGCTCATACATTTCTTAAATGATTCTGGTTTTTAGTGCATCTTTCTGGGTTTTTTAGTGCATAAACTATTCGAAGCCTATTCATTAGTGTAGGCTTATACCGGTAGGCTAGTTGAAAGTTTTTATTGTGTTCATTGCAAAATACACTTTTAGAAATTGCGAGATTTCTTTTAAAACTTCCCATAAGCGATGCCATCTTAAATGGATAATTAAAATTTGAAATATGAAATGTTGGACTATTAACATTTTGGACCATTGAATGAGTTTATCTTTTAAAACGTTCGATTAGGATTAACTTTTCATTCGAGTTAATCTTCAAATTTAAACGCCAACAGTTAATCTTCGAATTTTAAATGTCATTTTCCATGTGAGTTTATTTTGATACACATAAAGTTCAAGGTCTATTGATGGGGTCAATTGCAATGAGTGTTAATTAGTTCATTTCTAGTTAATTGACGTGACGATGGTTGGTGTGTTTGACAGGTAGGAAAACATAAACTTGTGAAACTTGTTTTCAAGATATTTAACTTTTGTCAGTTTAGCGCTTCGTTTGGTTTGGTGCCAAACGTTTTAAGCAACACGTTGACAAAATGTTTCCGGGATGATAATTTATTTTATTATTTTGGTTTTCACCAAAAAAATAACATTTTCTAAAAAATATTGTAAACATTTAAAAAAATTTTTTTAATGTCGTACTTTATCGTCCAAAAGACAACATCAAAACTTTTACAATTCGAGGGAACAGTATAGTCATAGTAGTTAGGGAAAGAGGGGGGGGGGTGATGAAGCGCCCTACGGGTGGTGTTTTTTTTTATTCTTTGTTGGAAAACCCTGCGCGAGGCTAGTGTGAGCTGTCGATGTGCCACAGGCGGCGTTGTCCTCAGCAGCCAACCAGAAGCGTAGTGGCGTATAGTAGGCGTGGCCAGCTACTGTGGGCGTCAACGGTGGATCGCACGCTCGGCAGCCGACAGACAGCAGCCTCTGCTCGTGGCTTGAGGATGGTTGTCGTGACCGATGCTCGTGTGCATTCCCGGCCCCCGGTGCTACTGCCACCTTTACAGCAGCTACAACCAGGTAAGAATATATATGTATATAGGAAAAAAAACACTACTACACCTTCGCAAACGCCTACGCCAACCCACCTTGCGCACAAAATGGCGGAGTTTGGGCAAAGGTTAATTTGCATTTTTATAGTCTTATTTTTATTTTTTACTGTGGGTGAGTGGTTTGCCTAGAACTTGAGAGTGTGAGAACTTAACGACTACATAGGGAATAGATGATGACTGATGAGTAGTGTTCTTTCAACTTGTTGATGCACAGTTTTGTTTATTGATACAGTATACCGTACTACAAAAAAGTGAATCTTACTTAGTAAGTTGATACCTAGCCAGCACGTAATTCTGTTTATTTTACTAGTGTACTCGATGATGACATTGTTAGATTACTTAGAACTTCTTCGTGACACGGCTTTTCAAAGTTGTAGTATTTCTTCACATAAGCGTTCTACAGGAAGACATGGGATTTTTTGAGTAGTGTACAGTTTGCTATTGATCTGCGTGTCACAATATACCGTACTTAAGTCTACGCGAGTATAACTATGTAGTTTGTTCATTCTCGTATACTGTTGCACGAGTCTTAAGTCTACACTTAAAATTTCAACTATCGCAATTAAATAATAATCTGATACATTTTATTTCTGTAGTTGTATTTATACCATAGTCAAGTATAGATTTACATGTACGGTACATGCACAGTTTTGCTTACCGTATCGATACCGTAGTTAGCGTGTGTCTCGATTTTTATTTTTTTAGCCAATGTTATGATGTTTTAGTGTAGAGTTTCTACACTATAGACCTACGTACGACTGTACACAGGCTACGTGACTACAGTATACGTAAAACTTTTTAATCTTAATATTTTTAATTTTATGATGTTTCTGATCTATTTTCATTTTTTGTATAAAATTGATTTTTTTTTAATTATAGGCTTAATGTAGTTAATTCCTTTTACTATCACGAAAGAGATTACGTAATAGATTGTGCAATACTTAGTATTTTGATTTTATGTTTGATTAACCTAGTGTTCGTGTTCTTGTATCGCTTCACTTGAAATTAGAATGGGGAACAGCGTTATACAATAGTTTCTAGAAATTTATTATTGAATATTTTCAATTATCTTCTTAGTTGATAATAGGTTATTTAAAAAATACAAAACTATTTTGTTGATGTTTTAATGAAATGTTATTTAAAATAATATAATCTTTGTTTAACTTTTTCAATTTTTTCTTTGACAATTTTTGTAGAATGTCATCTTCGACTGCCAAGTTCATTGCCTGGTTCTCCGACATCGCCTCTCCTTCGTTCGTCGTTCTGCGTTTCGGAATCCCGTTTACCCCCCATCTTCTCATGGTCCCCTTTCGTCACCCATCCACCGCCACCACATCCCTCACATGCCCTTGCGGTCGCTTTAACTCTTCACCCCACGACACCTCCCGCCGCCAAACCGAAAGAAAAATTCGACTTCGCTCATCTGGCAGTTTCGGCGACCAAAGACCGTCACGCGAGCTGTGCGGCCGATGTCAACCGAGCGACTCAACCAGCGTTGGTGACGAGTCACGCTTTCCCAGCGACAGCAGCAGCGGCCAATTTGGTCACCCCTCTGTATCACGCTGGTCAGTTGGCCTTGAGAGACATTTTAGACCGAAGGCTACTGCGAGGCACTCGGGCCTCGAGGCCCAAGAAGGAATTCATCTGTCGCTTTTGTCAGCGAAGGTTCACTAAATCCTACAACCTTCAGATTCACGTCAGGACGCACACAGACGAGAGACCGTTCACCTGTGACATCTGTGGCAAAGCGTTCCGCAGACAGGATCATCTCAGAGATCATAGGTAAGGATCAATTACGTCTATAGATCAGGTTTTCTTTCGATTTTTCAATTGGATGATAGACTAACGTATACTAAGGCAAACTTAATAGTCGAGTCAATTTTGTGTATAAACATTTTCAACTAGTAATATACAGCGTCGAGTTGAAAAGATTAACATCAGTTTATTTTTTTTTTACGTCCGTTTTTATATTTTGAATTGAATAGCATTAGTGTGAAACGTGTACTTGACTTAACGTTTCTGATATTTCACGTGACTTTTGTTTATTATAATTTAAATATACTTGTGGTTATATTTTCACACGATTAATGAGTTGTATTGTTTCATTTTCAATAGGTACATTCACTCGAAAGAAAAACCTTTCAAGTGCACAGAATGTGGCAAAGGGTTCTGTCAATCGAGAACATTAGCCGTCCACAAGATGCTTCACATGGAAGATTCTCCTCACAAGTGTCCTTCGTGTGGACGAAGTTTCAACCAGAGAAGTAACTTGAAAACCCATCTGCTCACTCACACCGACATCAAACCTTACAGTTGTACCAGCTGTGGAAAAGTGTTTCGTCGCAACTGTGACCTGAGAAGACACGTTCTCACTCACTCAGTGATAACGGACGATTCCAAATGTGATGAATACGAAATTCTCAACGTTGGTTAATAATGATAGTTAAGAAACCAGCAAAGACATTGTTTGTAAAAGAGACCAGTGTGTGCGTACGTGTTGATAATGATGCTTGTTGTAATTTATTATTAAATTTTCTTGCCATAATTTTAGTTCACGATTTTATTTTATTATTTTGTATAATTGTGCATGATTTATTGAGACATAAATACCTATATGTTTTACATTTATTTTTTGATTTTATTTTTAAATTGATATAATTAATTAACTAATAACAACAACAACGTATTGGTTAATTAACAATAAAGCAACTAACAAAACAATTATAAATAAGAACTGATTTAAAAAACAAACTAGATTCCGGTGAGTATTATTATGCAATATTATTTCCAGGCAGGAAAGCTCTTCGAATCAACAATAAACCCCAAAGATTTGCCCTGCCGTTAATACCGGCGTCATAGCGCACAGATGACGTCATCAGAGCAGCGGCCGACTCGAACTCGTCGAGAAAGACGAACTACGGTACTCGTCTTGTCTCCAGTTGTGATTAATTCGAAGAATGTCTCGTCATCTCGATAGGTAAGGTCAAGGCATTATTGAATGAAAAAAAATATGTAAATTTTGATCCAGTTAAAAAAAAAACACGTAGTTATATATATATTTACGATTTGGGCAGAGACGATAATAGGTGCTCTACAACTGAAAGTGGTTCATTAAAACAACAACTTTCCCACCATGTTGATGAACAACGTCAACAAGAAATTCTGCATCAATAATATCGATGCATTACGTTTATTCATGTTGTTTGCTGCTGTTAAACATGCATTGGCAACAATGATTAGGGAAGGTAGAATATATTTGACAATAAAAATGTTTATTTTTAAAGTAGGTAGGGGGCGATTCAAGCACGGTAGGTGGCATTTTGTTTAACCGGTTGTTGGCGCTCGATGCCCGGCGAGATTGAAAGCGAATTTCCCTGTTGATTCAACTCGAAAAAAATTACTTCAAAAAGTTTTGCGATTGATCTGAACAAAAATTAAAAAAATGTATATTAAAATGTTGATATTTTCGGTGAATTCTATAGACACTATTAATAAAACGAACTTCTTTACGAAATTCTTGTGCATATCATGTACGCTTAGTCTTGTACAGCGTGTGAAGAGCAGCCTAATACTAATGACTACACTAATGAATTAATTTAATAACTAGGATACTAGCTTTAGGCTCTATGATATTAATTATGTAGTGTGCTGTGTTTGTGAAAAATAAATAAATATATATATATTTATTTATTTATTTATTTGACAGTATACATTTTTATGTACTCTACGAGTCTACGTATAGTATTGTCATCATATACTAGAAGAACTCATCAGTATTGGCTGGACATTTTTTGTTGAAATTTAAGTTTACACATTATGTTGAACCACCACGTGGATTTAAAGCGTTCCACGGACAGTTAAATCTGAGTAATTATATATGGTAAATTTGTATATGATAATGTTCGTACGGTATATAGTTACTGTACTCAAATTTCTGTGTATCTAAAGCAAAAGTAGTGTTTCTAACGACATTGTTGTAAACTAAACCAACAGTTTAATTATACAATACCGATACTGTACTTCGCAGTGTTTCCCAAACTTACAACCTTACCCCTCTTTTTCAGCGTACCCGTTTTGAGACACGGATTTTCCTCGTACCTCTTTTTATTCAGGATAATTTGGGAGAAAGGAAATTATGTATAACATGTGATTTTTTTTTAGTTCTCAATGAAAAGGCGGATATTAATGCAACTAAATGTTCAAAAAAAAAATAAAAATGGCCAGGATCACCATTATGTAATTGAAGGCTTGCCCAGAATAACGTTGCAAGCGCCAAAACTTCAATATTGAGATTAGTATGGAAAACCGTGCGTCATACATGGGCCTAGCTAGTGCCGCCAACAGGCAAACTCATACCTACCTAAGAAATGCATATATGATATATTACTTCGACACTGGTCACCTAATAGGCTATATTACAATCAATATGTTGCTATACCTTACTACTTTTTCCATTTACTCAAAACTATGAATTGTTACATGCAACGTTATTCTGGACAAGCCTGGATGACATTGT
>JAQIWH010002578.1:0-23847 GCA_034695005.1 Cryptops parisi | reverse complement strand
CAGAGTATATGCGAGCATTGCCAACAAGTTTTCGAGTGAAAATAAAATTGCAATAGGGTTTTTGCTTCTTCATTTCAAGAGAAGAAAAATCATGGTACGTACGCTACAAGTGCACGCGAAGTAACTTTCGAGTTTTATAAGATGAATTGGATTCGAAATGATGCCATTGTTGATCTGCATTGCAAATGAACGGGATATTTGAGCTTGCTCGCAACCGACAATTTTTTTTGAGGCAAACTCGAAAATTCAATTGGTTTTGTCGATTAGTCTTGAAATGCGACGTGTTAACGATTACATTTTGAAAAGCGATGTAAAAGTTTTAATATCAAATATAAGGTTTGCAAAAAATCATGAACGTCGTCGTTAGAAAATTAATGCGAATAATGGTTTTACAATGCTAAAACAGAAAATTAACCTTGTTGACCGACTGTTCCAACAGGAATGCGATCGTCACTATTAATGGTGGTTATAGTTGGAGTAATGTCGTAGTTAAGCGAATCAGCTTGTGATCATGTTCGTAGTTAAACTGGGAATTAAACAGTTTTAACAGTGATAGAACGAGATTATCAGGATTGCGGTAAATTTGGAATGAAATGCGAACGTGTTCATGTTAACGGTTATATTTGAAGCGATGTCAAATTTGATATCGAAGAAGTTTTCGATAATTTCGTTAAACGTTAACAGCACGAATTGAAACGATTTTACGTTAAAATATGATTGTACAACAGACTTTGATTACAATCATAGTTTGAACAACTATATCTTACAAATAAGTTACCCGTCAACTTTTTTTTTCAATTCATTGTTTTCACTCATGTTGCTCTAAAACTTTCTCGTTTAGACTCGTTTCGGTATGAAAACGTGCACTACCAAAATTAACTATTTTCCATCACGCAGTTCATTGTTGTGAAGTAACGAATTCCAGAAACATTCTGATGCTCTCGAATTTGAAATCCTTTTTATACTCTTTATATATTAGTTTCACTCGTGAGTTTGTGAGTAAGTTGTGAGTTGGGTGAGGAAGCGAGCTGGGTATTGAACGTATACTGCCATCTACAGTCGTTCAAGGAAATATATTGTATAGTCTAATGTACCAAAAAAAAAACCGCATAAAACGAGACCCGCATAAATCCTTCGCATAAACAAAAACCGCATAAATCCAATGTGAAAAACAAAACAAAACATCGCATATATAAATAAATAAATAAAAAATTGCAGAAATCAAAATGGAATTATTCAAAACTCGTACGAATAAAACACACATTGAATTACTCAACGATCGCACAAATTTAAAACACATAAATTGCAATTTGCATCAAAATTCGCATAAATCTAAAAATGTACAAGAATTACTGAATTGAATTACTGAAAACACGCATGAATTGATTATCGAACTGTACTTGAAAAAACAAATTAAGGATGTTATTCAAAGTGCAGAATTTAAAATTTGAATTACTCCAAAAATGCGTAAATTTTAATGCGCATAAATTGAAAATTTGCAAAATTCAAAAATGGATTTTATTTTTTATTATGTACGTACTGTACATACCATAGCTGGGCACAAGTCCGTTATTCCGTTAATCGTAAATTAACGAAGTTAGAAAAATAATTAACGATTTAACTTTTAAATTAACTTGAAAACGTTAACGGACTCATTAACTTCCGTTACATTTTCCGCTAATTTAAGTCCGTTAACTTGAGTCCGTTAACTTGAGTCCGTGAACTCGAGTCCGTGAACTCGAGTCCGTGAACTCGAGTCCGTTAACTCGAGTCCGTTAACTCGAGTCCGTTAACTCGAGTCCGTTAACTCGAGTCCGTTAACTCGAGTCCGTTAACTTAAGTCCGTTAACTTCCAATACATTGTTAACGAATTAACGGATTAATGATTAACGAAGTTAACTTTTTGGTTAACGGATTGACAATTAACGAAGTTAACTTTCTTGTTAACTGTACCCAGCTATGGCACATACAGTATATCTGTATTTACCACAATAAATTTTAACAATAAGTTTTGCGTTTTATTTTGTTTTGTTTGTATTTTGTTGTTTTGGATTTTTGACCTTTGTTTGGTCGCAACAATCTATTAATCAGACCAACCTATATATGACAGTATATGAAGAGAATGCTTAAAAAAGCATTTTTGATGTACCCTTTCCAATAACGTAGTTCAGTAAAGCAAATTCAAACGACGAATTTTATTTGTAGCTCAAATTTCATATCCAAACTTAGACGAAAAAAAATATAATAACTGCCGCTAAACTTATACTCAATATGACAATTCACTCCGCCTACGCTTTAAAATTTTTTTAAAACTTGGTGTAATCTAGCTCAAGTCTAATATTCGGAGAAGTGCACGAGATAAAAGGAGAATGGAACGTTCGATGTAAGACGACGATATTTCAAGATCGGTGTCGAGATGCGAACGGAAAGTTTCTGTTCACGGAAGGGTGAGAGACAAAAAGATTTGAAACACGGAGGTTTGCGAAAATCTAATATTCTCGGTCGAAGATGCAATGTAAGTTGGAAGAATGAAGCGAACCCAGCAGATTCAGCGTTTAAGATATGGGATGACATGATGGTGACAGGTAGTGAATCGAATTGCCAAGCCAAAAGACAAAAAAAATTTTTTTTTTTTTTAAATAAAATAAAAAATGAAGTCGGATGAAAAATCTGAATGTCGGGAATCGATGCTGGTGGCAAAGACAGCGAAAACGCAACTTATTTTGTGTTTGTCGAGAAGGTTTTGAACCATTAATCACTCGTACGTATACGTCGATGATCCACTTCAACGAAACTATTTTGAAGAAAACCCAACGTTTCGCCTTCTGTACTAAAAGGCTTTATCAAGGAAAAATACAGGCAAAAAAACACAAAAACAAAGGACACCAGCAGCAGCACAGAAAACAAAACAATCTCTCACCCCGGTCAAAGAAAGTTTTGATTTGTGCGAATTAAAATTTATGAGTCTTCCAGTAATTCGATATTCAATCTAGGAAAGTGTTCTATTTTATTAAATAGAATTATGCGTTTTTGGGTCCATTGGACTATACTATACAGTATATGTGACAAACAGACAAACAATGTGTTGTCTTTGATAGACTTCTTTTTAATTATGTAAGTTTATTTGATTGATTGTTTTGTTTTGTTTGTTCTTTTTGTAATTTTGGACCTTGTGGACCGTATTAAAGTAAAGTAATAATAATAATATTGTTCTGTAGATGCCAGTATGCGTTCAATTATTAGCTTAATCATTCACTCACAAACTCAGTAAATGACAAAAGTCACAAGTTGAAGCTAATATAAAGAGTATAAGAAAGACAATTCGAATGACAATCGCTAATAAAATCGTCTTTCATCCCATTAAAGTTAGAATTAAATATATATATAGCTAAGATACATACAAGTATACAGTAAAAAAAAAATCCTGATAAATCCAATTGTCAATGTGGATTTTTCCATTTTAGATATTTTTTACTTCTTCTTCATTCGATTTCAGGCGAATGAAGAAGAGACAAAAAAAAAAAGTTAAATCTCCACAGTAGCGTATAACGAGATTTAAAATCTTAATGAACTCAAACTTGTCATGGCCAATGCATTAGCTTTATCGCGTTTGATTTGTTTAAAAAGTTGTTTTCTGATATTTGGGACGGAATTAGATTTTTCAACATCCCAAACTTTTTGCCTCATCACAGCGAGATTAAGCAAATCGTTTCCGAGCTGAAAGCAGTATTTCCGAATACAACCCGAAGCTACAGGAAAGCTTTTCTTCGCCGAACACGTCGTATCGAATAGATAACACCGCATTAACAAGACGGTTTTGACGCCAAGACTTGTGACAAAGACAGAAGCGTTGTCACCATTGATACGGTGCGAATAACTCCGATGACTCTCGAACGCTGACTGATCGAATACTACCGAATTTTTACGATTAGATCTCCACAACGAAAGAACATATTTTAATAATAATAACTAAGCTTATGTCAATGTTGTTGTTAGATGCTTAGTTAAATTGAGGAGTTTGGTTGGAAAGATAAACGTAACTTCGAAAATATAGTGTTGAGAAAGAGACAAACTTCTGGCACCTTCAGATTTAAAGATTAAAAGATATTCCTGTCGACTGTATACAGTATTTATAAAAGGAAAATGAACATGTTTTGCAAAATTTAATCTGTTAACTCTAGTTGATAGGCCTCAAGTTACGGGCCAATTTAACAAAAAATATGCAATTATGCTGTTATTATAAACTAGAAGTAACCCCGTGCCATGCACGGTTTTGATTAAAACAAAATTTAGATTTTTAAAGGTTTTGTTTTATTAAAATGTCGCTAGGTGTCACCGCTGCATTAACACGCGTTCCGGACCATGATGCGTTCTTACAGAAATGAAGATAGATAGACGGAGCTAAGAGTTTTTAGCGAAAAAGCGAGCAGCAAGCAACCAAGCAGTAAGTGGAAAAAAAGCGTTTTTGATAACAGCAACAAAGCAGCTTTAGATGGACCAAGCCATGATGCCTTCTCACAGAGATAGAGATAGATAAAGGGAGGTGAAGACTTGGGCTATTCTTAATAAGAATGTCGTGCTAATTTATAAATGCATTGACGCTGTTTTTCTAAAGATCAGTATTCTTTTCACTGTTTTGGAAGTGAAGCGAGCGAGTGAAACAATCAGGAAGTGAAAAGATAAAAAGAAAGAAATCACACACAAAAAAAGATAAAGATTTACAATAGTCACGTTCTATAACTATTGCTCCAAAAAGTATGAAAGTGTAAATTATATGTTAACTCAACGCCTTTATGCTATAGAACGGTGTAAAACAATTCAATTTATACATTTTAAGGAATATAAAGGCGTCTCTTTACGCCGTTTTCCATCCAACTCCTCATTTATAGATTATAATTTTAAATTTGAAAAAATGTACAAGCCCGAAAGGCAACAGTCTAATCAAATCCGACGTCTGTTTTCATCTAGTGTTTATAAAAAAAAATATTACTAACAAAAAATTTAATTCCCTGTTGTTTAAGCACATTAATTTAACAGATTGAATTGTTACCCTTATTACCTTTGTAATTATTGATACATTTGTGTCGTTTTAAATAATAATAAATAAAAAATAAAATCTTGAAACCTGACAGTATTGAATAGCTAGCATTGCGAATACATACCCCGATTTATGGCGCTCCGATCTGAGGCTCTTCACTATAAAAACCACACAATAAATCGATATTTTGTTTTAAAAAGTGCTACCGCTGCCACCGCAACCTTCGACGGTATAAAGATATTCATTATTTAACAATCTTTAAGATCAGCACAAAACTTAGTATTCGCTCTATCATCCAACTCTTCACCATCATAGCACGGGCTTCATGACTATAGTAACTTGACAACTCTGATTATTAATCTAAAATAATTCACCCAAAAAAATGGAATGTAGTATTTTAACAATGATTACGTATTCAATGAAATAGATAGTCTTGATGTGTTGGTTATTATTATCAGATTAAAAGTCAAATTCGGGAAACGTGTAAGCTGAGTGACATCAGTCTATCATCGGATTTCGACAATGCGACAGTGAATAACTAACACTGTCGAATGCATTACAAATGCGGTTTTACGTCAATTCCGTAACAGAGGATCAAAACAGACACGTTGTCATTAATCGGTGAAACACATTGTCATCCACCAATATGTCACGAATAAACTGCGATTACTCTTCAAACGATGACTTATTTGACAAGCACAAATGTCTATAATAAAATCCCACCGACATATCGTGTTCCAATAGCAACTATCAAAACGATGAAATAGACGTTGTCGTTAGATTATTATCACATTCTACACAAAAGTACAGATATATACCCGCTTGAACCGTCTTAATGGCGGAACAAGAACTCAGAATTATAAAATAAATAGGACACAGTTGAAAGCGCCGCATTACCGAAGCACGTTAAAGAAGGGTACTACTATAAAAGGTTTTGTGGCCAATGTACAGGGTGTTCACCACGAGATGTCAGCATTTGAAAAGTTCCATTATTTTTAATCGTTTACTTAATTTATTGTGAGGTTAAAATGGTTCAACATCTTTGAGTTCTTTTTTTTGGTAGGTTCCCGATGACCTAAAGAGGTAAAATTTTGGACATAAGCTGAGGTCGTGGAAAACATTTTATTGTATTTGGACGGATCAATGTCCAGTCAATTCTAAGATTTTATCACACGAAGGGTCCGTTTTTTCTTGAATAAGTGTTTGCTGACGGCATATCTACATTTTAAGCTACCACACATTGTTGTAGACAAAGATAAATGCTTTTTTAAATATATAGTTTACAACCTACTTATAGTGTTCTACATTATCGCGTGAGCAGCCATTCATTGTTGAGATTATGAAACCGATCCACCCAAATAAACACAACATATTTCAGCCAAAATAATACATTTTCACGTATTTAATTCAACGTGGTTGAAAAAATGAGTTAACAAAAACGCATTTGTTTTATATTAGGATACTTAGTGGAATAGAACCATAAATTCAAAGCTCGTATGTAGAATTTTGTAGTGCGTGTCAGAACCGCAGTGGCGCTGCAGTCAAGTCATTTTCTAAAATGGCGTCTCCGAGTGACCTAACACAGGTTGTGTTGGGGTAGGCAAAAACAAATGCAGGTCATGTGAACCGTTGCAGAACACATGGTGTTAGTTAAACTGTAGACATAGACAAAAGACACTCATGTAGAGATGAACTGAACTCATATATTTTTATAAAACTCGGATAAGTTCACTATCATTTGCATATTTCGTTATAATTTTGTAGATATTCACCTTCAACTGTATGCGATTAAAATTTTGACCATCTCATGGTGGACACGCTGTATATAAGGCTATGACTTTTTTTTTCCAGAAACGGAACAGTGAACACGGTGAAACACTCGTACCCAATACAAAACAAAAACAGCTGTCACTTTACAACTTACATGGAAATTGGTCGCGAATTCGAAAGACGTCGTCGTGTTGAACATTGCATGCGACATTTCGACGAGTCGTTCAACCGTCAGCTCCTTTTTGGTCCGATTGTCTTGTCTTGCGCATTTCTTCTCCCTAAGAAAATTTGCTGAAAAGGAAGTTTTAATTAAATCATTCAGGCAATAAACACATTCACGAGTGTGTGTGCACGGTAGCGTTGTCGTCGAATTCCTTGTTGGACCTCTTCTTCGAGGAGTGGAAAACAAGAACAGTGTTTGGGTACTACTTTCAGGGAGAAAAAAAAATTAACGATAATTGAATCGATGACGACTTTCTCTTCTCTCGCTGTTAAAAAATAAATTAAAAAAAATACGATAAAAATTACAAAAAAAAATTCTTTGCCAATTTATTAGCTGTGCTGGTGAAACGGAAAACAGATCAGAGAAGCAAAACATGGAAAATGTTCCGCCGTTAACAGTTCGCTAATTGAAAGAATCGATTTGAAGTTGAATATATTTTCTTTTTTCATTTTATAATTTTGTCAATTTCTAGATAATTTTTATCTTTTGAACATAAAGCTGAAAGAATTTGTCATTTTGAAAGTTTTTTGTTCGCCATGCGGTTTGGGAGTCGTTGGTACGTCTCTCATACTTAAGCGCATCGATTCTGTTGTCCGAAGGCACAATTCTGATTAATTGCTCAAGCACGATAGTGTGCCAAACACCTTATACATCAAAAAATAAAACAAACAGATACAATTTCTATATGTTCTCTTCGTGTTTGAAAGTTCATCGAGGTTAAAGTCGAAATCGTGCTGTGCAATGCTGCGTTTCGGATTACGTGCCAACAAGAGACACAGCTTCTCACATAAAACATGTAGAGGCGCATTCATGCTTGTGGCAAAAGCCTTCAGTAAATTATGTGCATGTGCAATTCCGTTCATAACTCAATTTTACATTATGTGCCGAGACCCGGAAATGCGTTGAATACCTTTTAAAAGAAATAACTGCAGTTGCCTTTGTTTTTGTCTGAGAACAAAAATCATATTTTATGTTCTTTGAAAGTGCGTCGATTGTTTTGTTAACAAAATTTACGTATTTTGGTCTACGTGAAATTGAGGAGTTGATTAAAATAACTCCAAAAAAAAAATGTAGTTTTGAGAAAATGGGCGAACACCTTCAAATTTAAGATTAAAAGAAATTCCTGTAAACTGTATATTTATAAAAGGAAAACGAACAGGTTTTGCAAAAAAATCTGTTAACTTTAGTGGACACCTTGAGTTGCGGGCTGATTTAAAAATGCAATAAAGCCGTTATTCCAAATGTCGTGTTAATTTATAAATGCATTCATGCCGTTTTTGCAAAGATTAGCATCTTTTTCATTGTTTTGAAAGTGAAAACAACCAAGAAGTGAAGCGACAAAAAGAAAGAAAAATCACAAAAAATTTCAGATTTACAAATAGTCGCGTTTCATATTTTTTGCTACAAAAAAGTCTGGAAGTTGCAAATTATAGGCAACCCAATATCTTTATACTATAGACTGGTCCAAAACGATTCAATATATGCATTTTAGGGAATAACGACGTAAGTGAATTTACATCGTTATTCCACCCAACTCTTCAATTCTGTTCATAACTCAATTTTACATCATGTGCCTAGAACCGGAAATGCGTTGAATACCCTTTAAAAAAATACCCTTTAAGTAATTGCCTTTTTGGCATATGACACTTTCGTGTCTGAGAACGAAATCATATTTTATGCTCTTTGAAAGTGCATCAATTGTGTTGTTAATAACTTGATTTAGGACTATGTACAATTTTTTTCGCATATTGTCATCGGACACGAAAGTTCGCTAAAATGCACTTTCATATGAAATAACTGTGGTTGATATTTTGAATTTGCACTTTTGGAAAAATAATGTATTGTGTCCTGTATTTTTACAATTGATGAAACTACATCAATTGAGTTACGCACAACTCAATTTTCGGATAAGTGTAGAGTTTTTTAGTATCATTAAGCACAAAAGTGGAGTTTAAAATTTTCTTTTATAAAACTGTTTTTGTTTTTTGTTTTTGCACTCTGTGAGAAAGTCAACATACTTTATAGAGTGTCAACATACTCTATAAGGTGTTACCATTAGAGGGGATGATACCAATAATGGACGTCGATAAAATGTTTGTGCAGTGTTTCTGCAGATTTCATATTTTTTTTAATGAAATATCTATGTAATTAAATAAAACTACAAAAATATTTTTCGTAAGCCCAACTTAAATGTACTTATACAATATACCTACAAAAATTAAAATCCTATGCTGAATGTCATTTTTACTTTACACTCGCATTAGTATTTCACCAGTTAGTTTGTGGTTATGCGCTGTGTATTGATGGAAAGTCTTCAAAAGCTGTAGCAATGCGCTGTGCGCGACAGGAAAGCTCTACAAAACTGTAGCTATTCGTTGGGTTATTACAGGAAAGCTAAAGTTCACATAATACTTGTAAAATTTAAAAGTTAAAAAATTTTCTTTGCTAAACCTGTTCATTTTACTTGTATAAATATACAGTTGACAGGAATTTCTTTTAATCTTATATCTGAAGGCGCTAGAAGTTTTTGCTCTTTTTCTCAAAACTTCATTTTTGGAGTTACGCCGTTATTCCACCAAACTTCTGAATTAAATAGACTCGATATTCCTTGTTAACTTCTTGAATAACATTAAAGCAGGAGTATTCTGTGTCACCATAGAAATGTCACACGTGTACGACCTTCTATTGTACATGGCACTTTGAATAACGTTTTTATAGTCGCTGATCAAGAATCGACACCATGAGTTATTGTGTCACCTATAAATAGGTAACACCAACCCTTAATGACGTCGATGGTTTTGTTGAAAAAATACATCAATTGCGTGCACAACTCAATTTTGGATTATTTGCCTCTTTTTTTGCATAGTGTCATTAGTACTCATTACGTACTAAAGTGCGCTAAAAACGCTCTCTGAAAAATGTCATATAAAAATAATTGTTCCCTTTTTTTCGCACAGAATTTTAAAACGCGCTTTCGTGCTCGAGCACAAAATCTGAGATTGTGCTGCAGGTGGTTGTGCGCATTCGAATCGATGCCGCTTTCCAGGTTAAACCGAAAGAAATGAAAACCACTAAAAATGTCCATATGGTGTATAAGTATATAGATAAACTAGATATACAGTGAAATCCGGTTATTATGATCACGGATATCAATCGGCTATTGTTATCATAATCAATTGGTCACAAAACACTATTTTTTTAATCACTGATTAATGTTATCAGCCGGTCATTGTTATCAAAAAGCACATAATGATCACAATAACCGGATTACACTTTTTTATAGAGAAATATTATATCCACCAAAAAAAAACAAAAACATATCACTTTTTTTTAATTAATCATTTTTACATGATACTATAATACAGTTTGACGACGTTTACAAGCCATTTTTCGACTGGAAGGATTTCTCTCTTTTTATATATATATATATATATATTTTTATTTTAACAAAGGGTTTCATATATATATATTTTTTGGTCGTTAAATATTATAATACACCGAAAAATACACACACCAGAAAAATATTTCACATACTGCATTTTTTTGGTTTTGTTTTTCCACACGCATACATACCACATAAGATGAAACGTGTCATCGACATTGATACTGGACACAAAATAATAAAAAAAACATTTTTAAATTAAAATATTTATATATTCATAAAATTATTTTAAATGCTGCTTCTGTCACAGAAACAAATAAAAATTGTCCTCTCTTTTTTTCTGTCGTTATACGAACCCCAATGGAAGTACAGTAACACTTGTGTTTTTTATCACATGCATCAAAATGCTGCACAAAAAAATACATCTCACTATTAAGCAGGATTTCCCTTATATCCAAGTTTTTTTTTTGTATATTTAAAATTTTAATATATAAAAAAATTCTATCACAGAAATTTATTTTGTTTTTGTTTATTTTTTTAAGGTAGGTGTTGTCTATTGTGTATTTTTAAATACATATTCAAACATAAGGTTTTTTTATTATAGTGTTATTGCTAACAGGTATTGTTAGAATTTGTTGTATTATCATTCCTTGTGTACAACGCACAGTTTAAATTTTGAATAAAAACATTTAAAATCCGGATTTCTCATGCAACCGGCACGTGCCGCATAACTGGGAAGTCGTCTGAAGTTCATTCAACTCGTGTCGTGTCGAATTAAAATTCATAACCATGAAAAAGATTGCTTTATGATTGGATGTTTAAAAACAAGTGTAAATGATACCCTATCAAAAAATGTGGGTGGGCTACAAAAATTTGGCACTGACGTTGATCCTGAATTTTAAACATCGCAATTTGGTTTGTTGAATCATCTTTTGTAATAATGCGAATACTTTGAATTTATACACATTTTTTTTTGTATAATTTGGATTATAAGTCGACTATTGAACTTGTTTATATAATATTACATGTAAATTTAGATATTGATGTACAAAGTGCGTTATACGCGAGGAATAAATTCTAATGCCGTGTGCACAAAATGGTTTTTGAACGGTGATGTACCCTTTGTACATAAGCTTATACAGTATACAATAATGACGTTTTGTTAAGTGTGTAGCAACTTGTAATTTAATGAGTTCTGTTGTTGTTGTTGTTGTTGTTCAATTGGTATGTACTTGTTAACATAGCATGTTTACAACACGTATTATCCGTTTTACGTCCAAATTATGTTGTTGTTTTTTTTTTACGTCCATAAAATATGTTCATACCCAAAATGTTTTATTAAAGTCAAGATTCGTTTTACGATCCAAATATATATGCTAGGTGAAAACTATAACTTACTTTTAAATTGGTTTTACGAAACCAAACTAAAAGTAATTTCATATCTTACGTCAAAATTATGTTTTACGTCCAAATTATGCGTTACGTCCAAATACGTCTTTTGTGTCAAAATTATGTTTTACGTCCAAATTATGCGTTACGTCCAAATACATCGTTTGCGTTAAAATTAGTTTTATGAACCAACTATTTGGTTTGTCAAAATTATATTTTACGTCCAAATAAGTGTTTTGTGTCATAATTTTTGAACAAATAATATGTCACGTGAAAAGTTCGTCTTACTTCCAGACTCATTTTATCAACCCAAATACGTCTTACGTCAAAATTGTGTTTTACGTCCAAAATATGTTTTACGTCTAAATACGTCTTTTATATCAACATTCCTGTTACTTCTAGAATCATTTTACGAACCAAATATGTCATACGTCAAAATTATGTTTTACGTCCAAATGCGTCTTTCCGTCAAAATTCGTCTTGCTTCCAAATTCATTTTACGAACCAAATAATAAATGAAAATTCGGCTTACACACTTAGTTTCAAATTTTGTTTTACGAACCAAATACACGTTGTCCAAATTCGTCTTGCCTCCAAATTACGTTTTACGCATAATTATCGTTTTACGTCCAAATACATGTTACGTTATCCATTACCCTAATTCATGTTTTGTTTTATTTACATTCAAAACCCGTTTTACGTCGAAATTCATTTTGAAATTATCTTATGATAACACACAACTTACGTTCAAATTTGGCGTGCGTCTACATAAAGTCTCACGTCCAAACCCGTTTTACGTCCAAATACGTCTTGAGTTATTTTATGTCTAATTCATTTCACTCCCAAATACGTCTTTCATCATTCAATAGCAAAAAATACATCCTACGTAAAAATACACTTCTTACGTCATCTTATGTCCAGATATACGTTATACGTCACACACTTGTTTTCATCATTTGTCTTGAATCAGGTTTTACACACAAAATTAAAAAAATATCACCATAAAATATTTTTAAAAAAAAATCGTACATCCATGGAATGCATTTTAAATCAAACACTGTTGACATTCAACATGGACAAATTGAAAATATAATTAAAAAATAGTAATAAAAATTTAACTAATAATTAACGTTATATATCATTATTATATCCTATATGAACGTAGCCTAATTATTAATTTTAATATCTAATTTCTGAAACTAAAAAATAAAATAAAATAAGCAACATTGTTTACATTTCGTTATCGTTTGAATATCATTATTAATAACATATACTTATTAATTATTATATTATTATTATTATTGCAAGTAAGAAACTTCTACAATTTGATTGGCTATTATACATACACATCATTTTCGCAAATATATATATATATATCTCCCTATAAAATTTAAAGCAGAGCACATCAAAGATCACTCTGTACACATTCCTAAACATTGTTTTTGTACACATGTTTTTTTTTTCATAATAATAATAATAATAGTTTTATTATATGGCAAGCTTACATAGCTTGTATTATTTGGGACACAAAATGGATGGATGGAATGGATGGGGGAAGCGCAATTTGTTCAAAGGATTCAGCTCATTCGATTCATTTAGGCTGCAATGTAGTAAATTAAATAATGAAAAATCTGGATAATCATAATAAATATCATTTTTATCTATATATATTTTTTGTTGGTATAAATAAGTATTTACTTGCGATGATAAAATTTGAGAGGGGGTGATATTGATTTTTCGTATCACGTGACTTGTTTGGGATTAACAACGTAAAACGATGGTGACGTTTCTAGTGATGAATGATGTACGATTTATAATTCGTACATATTTTTTTTTGGTTGGTAAAAATTGTATCAATTATTTTTTGAAATGTAACCCCGAATAATTTTGTTAAACATCATAAAAAATATTGGAAAAATTTCCAAACATTTCGATTATCCAGAGTTTGGCATTAAACTTGAAATACGACCCATATAATTTTTTTTTCAATAATTTATAATTGTTTTTTGTTGTAAAAAACATTAACATTAAAAAAAAAGATGAAAAATCGGTTATCCGGAAATTTTCGATTATCCAAAATTTAATACTAAACTTGACATTAACGTCATTTTGAAAATATAAGCAGTCATGATCATTATTAAAATTGTCTAGTTAAAATCAATTTTGTAATAAAAATCATTTTTTAATGGTTTGATATTTATTATAAATTATTTTTTAATTTTAATTCTTTTTTTAAAAATCATGTAATTTTTAATTAATTTCTAATTGCATTTTATCAAACCTTTCCTTTATCATACACATGAAGATTCTCATTTTATTGAACATTTGATTATATTTTTAAGCACCCAATAAAGTTCGTGCGATTTTGAAGATCACTTCCTGAAAAATGAAGGACAAACTCAAAATAAGTGTACGAACTTTACTGCTTACATTTTATATATTTCAATATTTTTTATATACTTCGATAGCCTACATTGTGAAACCAATCTTTTTATAAATCATTTAAAATTTCATCGAACGTGTAAATTTTCATTGATTTTATGTATTATACCTTACTTTATCGAACATGAAATGATGTCGGATATTTAAAGAAATTTAATCGATATTTTTTTTTAAAAAACAAATTTAATCGAACATTAAATCGTTTTATCGAACATTTAATATATTCTATCAAAACACTTAATATAAAGTTAATCGAACATTAATTCCATTTTATGGGAAAAAATTTATCTATAAAATATTTGTCTTTTATCGAACATGTTTGTTTTTTTTTAAACAAAAAATAGTGTAAAACTTTTGTTTAATCGAACACTTGACGATTTTAACGAACAATATTAAAGGTCAAAAACAATACATTTACAAATGTCCAATGCCTTATGTTTAAAACATTGTTTCCTGTGACCGTTTATCAAGACTGTAACTCGTCTCTTCGATGATTCGAAGAAGTACGCATGCGTAGTATTTTACTCCAATGGGCATCAAGCAGAAGATCAAACATACAATGGATGATGCAATCGCCAAGAAACTTCAAGAAATTCGAATTGATCGAATCGACGAGTTACTAGAGTCTCTTGTAATATTTGTAAACAGCTGTAGGAGCAAGGGACCGTGCTCTTCAATTTCTGTGTCCTATTTTTGTCCTTGGACACTTCCATCTTACACAATTCTTTTTTATGTCCTTGGATTTGTCCTTTGAAAAGCAAATCACAAGGGATTCAACATCATCGTTCGAAGGTTAAGTTTAGTGGACATTTAAAAAAGAAACATTTTAAGAATCATTAAACAATTTGGAAGACACCTTATTAGAGAACTAAAACGATTAAACAAATAAAGAATTTAAAAGCCACTCACATAGGATTCGTAGAATTCTTGCCGCATCGCAACTACTACTTCAGGTTCGTTAATTCGATTTTTTTCTTGATCGATAAGAGGGACTTTTCCGTAGTTTGGCTTGTGTTTAATTTGCCACATTGCAGCACAAATTAACCGAGAAGCTTTGCTATCCATGCATGAAGGAAAAGAAAAATGTAATAAAAACAAAAACAAAAAGGAAAACAGGAATTGATTGATGTTTGTGATTTTTGTTTGGTTTTTTCTACTCAGCTTGCAGGAGAGAGAAATTGGGGTTTGCTGGTCATCAGTGCGAATCCGATCCCCCCTCACTTTCCTCCCCGAACGAACTGAGATGGATGGTAGGTGGGAACATGGTGACGATCCTTTCCTTGATGCTCATCTCTTCGGACAGTGTGCATCGGCAAAGGATCTTCTTGAATGCGTATCTGAAATCACGACTGAAGAGCGCATAGACGCAGGGATTGATAGCCGAGTTGCAGTAGCCAAGCCAGAAGAACACCGAGAAGAGGAACGCGGGAACGCAGTCATGGTCGCAGAAGGCGCCTACTAAGTATATGGTGAAGAAGGGCAGCCAGCACAGAATGAAGCCGCCGACGATGATGCCGAGAGTTTTGGCAGCCTTGGTCTCCATGCGGAAACGTTTCACCTGAGCTTTGATGTTGCGCTTGCCCATCCGCGGACACACAGAAGTCGCGTGATCCGACTTGCCGTCGGCGTTAGCACCGTCGGCGGCACCGCCGTGTTCCGACGACTCGCCGGCCGCCGTGCACGAGACTTCCGTCTCCACGATAGACTCGCGTCCCGAACCGGACCGTTCGTGGTTGACCATCAGCCACTGGTGACGAGCACTGTGACGCACGTGAGCACTGCTGTCCGACACGTCCACTTTTCGCTTGGCGTTCTTCAAAGCGCGCATCTTGCGCTTGGTCGTCGGCGGTAACGAGACGCTGGCGCACAGCGAAGACTTGGAAGCGCCCTTGTAGCCAAGCACCGAGGACTTGGGCGAAAGCGACGGCAGGGGCGAGAGAAGTCCGCCGTCGGCCCCAGCGCCCGAGGGTCCGTGCTCCTTCTGCTTGAACGAGGAGTTCTGGCTGGAACAAGTGCCGTTGCTCTTAGTACCGTACAAGTCCCCCGAAGAACGACCTCGATGAATGCGCAACGTGAGTCTCTGCTCGTCGAACCGTCCTCCCATGGTGGTGGTCTTGAAGCCCTGATTGATGGCGCGAGTGGTCTCGACAGCCGCGCGATAGATCCGCCAATAGAAGAACATCATGACCAACATGGGCAGGTAGAATGATCCCAGAGCCGAGTAGATCCGATACCCTCGGTCCGAGATCAGCTGGCACTGGCACCCTATGGTTTCAGTGTCAGCCGAAGTGTTAGTGGCAAGAATGGACTGGTTCTTGCCGCCGTGTTTTCTTTCGTCGAATTTGATGGCAATGTCTTCTTCGTAGAAGACGTCCTCGGTGAGATTTCTGGAAACCAACTGATTGTCGGTGTCAAGTGCAGCTGGATGATGGGAGAGCGGCGCGAGGGTTGCACGAGGACGTGGCTCGGGGGCCAGCAGTGCACCCGCGTCGTTCCAGCCAACGAGAGGAGGGAGGCAAATGATGAATGAAATGATCCACACTCCTGCAATGAGAATTTTCGCTCGTTTCGAGCTCATCAGACTTGGATACGACACCGGCCGGGTGACGGCGAGGTATCGATCCAAGCTGATGGCGCACAAGTTGAGAATGGAAGAGGTGCAAAGCCAAACGTCGACGGCTAGCCACATTTTGCACCATATCTGCCCAAAGACCCAAATGTGCAAGACTTCGTATGTGGTGGAGAATGGCAGAACAGCAACACCGACAAACAGATCAGCGACGGCCAGGCTCACAATGAAGAGATTGGTGACGGTGCGCAGTTTGGTGTGCAAGAACACCGCCATGATCACCAGGGTGTTGCCACCAATCACGACAACGTTGATGATGCCGAGGACTATGAACGATGTCAGGATGGCAGCATTGCTCCAATCTACATCATCTAATGGGTCTAGACAGCTGGCAAAAGAGGAGTTGTTGGGCCAAGGCGCACTCCGATTCGCCATAGCCCACCCTACAAAATAGAACCAAAATGCACCATTATTATTCAACCTACATTTCAACAGACATCTATCCCAACAAGATATACAAGTATATACAAGTATATACAAGTGAAACATATACAGTAAAAAAACACTAAGTGCATTTTTCGGTAATTCCATATCACAACGTCACTTGCAAGCTAAGAACTCACGGACAATAATTGAAAATCCTGGTGTAAAAGGGTGTTAAGTAACATGCCTGATAGTAGGCTAAAACAAAAATCATGTTAGTGAAAAATGATCTAGAAGCATTATGAAATGTGCTAGGAGCAATTTTATCTTCCTAACGCATAATTTTGAGCACAACAACATGTGCAAGAATATTAGTGCACAAAATGTGAAGCAGTTCATAGACAGCAAGGAAAGTTCGGATCTTTAAACGCATTTTCCTCGAAATTGTAAAAATGTAATTTAACCCCCTTTTGAACCTTTCAATTACTGTATACTGTAACTCACATGAGCTTGGTCAAATGAGACTGTTAATTTTTCATGAAACCAGAATATTCACACAACCGGCACAATTCATTTTTCCATAAATTCCGGATAATTGAGTGCTTCCTATAGCTTTCTTGAGTGCTTCAAAAGATGTTCTGAAAGTTTTGAATTAAAACTAACCCAAGAGACTCTTCAGCACGTGAATTTAGTAAAAACCAAGACTTCCATAAACTATTATTACGCAACCGCGTATTTCTGTATTCGAAAACATTCTCATTTGATAACAAATAACTGGAATATTTCCTGAATTTCCTAGTCTATTAGCCCTCAGCCACTGATATGAAAGCGCTACATGTCTATAGTTTAGGTTAGTTAAAACAAACAAAAATGTATTAGTTTTGTAATACAGTTAGTGGTGGTTGTTTTTTTTTAACTAACCTTAACTGATATCCATAGACACCAATTCAGGTTTATTATAAAACACCACCACCATGTCACTCCCATGGCAGTTAGTTGCTGTGAGTTAATACGCAAATACCTTCTAGTCTTTTCAAAGAATGTTCTGCTACTTCCAGAGCTATTAAACCAATGACCGCATTAATCTTAAGAACCAATTTTCATAATAATCTAAACGAGATTCATGCAACCAGCACATTCCATTCTCCAATAAATGTACTGTGGGTGTTTTTTTTCAACAGCTCGAAAAAAAAGAGTTCTTCACCTTCCAAAACTAACAATGACCGATTCAAATGCATCCAAGAATCTTAGGAATCAATTACGCAAACGGCAGTTCTGGTAGAAGTCTTTTTTACGGCATGATTGACATAATTGGAAAGAATAAAAAATAAAACACAAACTTTTTTTTTTTGCTTTAGTTATTAATTATTCGAGATTAATTACAGCTTTCACATGTTCCATCGAAAGCTGAGCGCCGAAAGATTGCAATCTGGATGAAAGACGTGTTAAATGTTTGTTTATTTCCAACCGATGCAATTGAACAGGTTGTCGGAGGGTATCGGTATAATCGAGCCAATCTTACCATGGTGAGCCAAGCATTAATTCCTTTTCAAGCATTTTCTAACACAGCTTTTTTTTGTGTTGTTGTTGTTGTTCAACACTCATCCTTGACACCCACAAAAACAAACCCCGTTTCAAAGAAAGTCTTATATCCAACATGATGGATGTGTTTATATGTTGAAAACAACGATGGCGCCAGTAGATTAGAAACAAAACCCAAGTGGCTAATGCTTTTTTAAAAGGGGGATATCTTTCCATTTTTTTAATATTATTTTATTTAACGTGTGGTTTAGTCCACCTAAAATAAAGAAAATAAATAGAAAAAAAATTGTTTAAATGCCGACAGTCATATTTTTCTTTGTGTTATTCGCTAATTTGAGTTATAGCGCGAATTTAAGATCCCTATAAAAAAAAAAAACGAGAAATGAGTTATTAACGTGCGCTGAGATCCATTTTCAAAAAGAAAAATGGGTGTAAAACAATTTGATATGTGTGTGTGTAAACAGTCATTTTATTATTTTTTTTGACAACACATAACCGGTTTAACAAGGACCTCTTGAACTGTAGTAGATTGTTGCTTTATTTAAGGCATTTCAACACATTTGACAACCAAATGCACTTCTACGGTAGCCGATGATGGGTGTTGAATAATTTAATAGGTTAAAAGACATTTTCATGTTCTCATGTGATGTATGGAAGAGATTCGATACCTTGAAAAGTCAAAACAATAAACCCCATTTTATCTTTTATTTTTGGGTAAGAAAAAGGGAAGAGGGGGGGTTAAGTTGGCATCCGCATAACGAAAAACTTGTCACCAAAATAGCAGGGGTCGCCAAACTTATCGAACGTGCCAAAGTCAATATTATGAAAGTTCCGCAAAAGTTGACTTTAATGTTTACACAAGACAATGTTCCTGTTTATAAATATAAAAAAGCAAACAAAAGTTTAAGGGTACACTTACAGCTAAAAAGGTGGTTAATTATATTTTTACTTTAAAATGTATCACCTTGGTAATGTGTCATTTTATCCACACAAAAAAAGAATAAATTAAGTTTATGAATAAAAACGGTAAAATAAAAAGGTTTATTGTTTTGACTTTGTTTAACATTGTTGGTTGATAAATCTTATTTTATTGAATTCTCACTCACGTTGGTGAGATTTACTCCGTAATGTCATATTTTAGTAATATTGATGTCATACTTTGATAAATGTCTTATTTTGGTAATAGCTTAGTTTGGTATTATCTAATTTTGGTGACTCCTTACTTTAGTAATGGCTTGCTTTAGTAATGTCCAAATTCGGCGATGTCTTGGTGATGCCTTACTTTAATAGTGTCGAAATTCGGTTATGCCATATAGGCCTGCTTTCTGATTCTGGTAAAACCGAACTGTGGTAATGTCTTATAACTACCGTATCTTTGGTTATAATAACTGACTTGGTGAAGTCTTACTTTGATAATTCCTTACTTTGGTAATGTCCGAATTCGGTAATGTCATACAGTATACTCACTTATTTTGGTAATACTGAACTGTGGTAATATCTTATGTATAACTATCTTTGGTTATAGCTAATTTGGTGATGTCTTGGTAATGTCCTATACTGACTTATTTTGGTAATATTCCACCTCCGGTACTCTAGTTGGTGAGTTCACCTCCCACTCGTGCCGTGTGGGTTTAGTTTAGGGTCTGACACCGCGGGAACAGGTATTCTCGGGGCACTCTCGTTTTCTCCTGCATCATAAAAATCCTGTTCCATGTTTATCATCTTCATCTCATCATCATTTCTGTACTTCTAATTTAAATAAAGTCTGAGGGCCAAATGACATAGCTGTAAAAACCAGCCGGTGCCCTCGTTAAACCCTAAGTACCTACCTTTGGTAATATCTGTAGTAGTGTCTTAGTTTGGTTACGTCATACTTTGTCAATGTCTTATCTTGGTAGTCTGACTTTGGTAATGTTTTTGGGATTATTTTATATTTCCAAATATTTTATATTTCCGGTAATGTGTCTTATGGTAATGTGTCCTTAAGTGTCTTACTTTGGCAATATCAAACTTTGGTAATGTTTTACTTTAGTAATGTGTTGTTTCGTGTTTTATTTTGATGTTCACTTTGTTATTAGTTTATTTTAGTAATAGCCTATATAACAATTGCTCTACATTTTTAATGTGTCTTATTTTTGTTGATTTCACAATTTAGCAGATTGTAACCGTTTAGTGAATAAAAAATTTCTTGTTTATTTATTTTTTGTAAAAGCCTCCTGTCACACGTAGTTTTTGGTGTGGCAAATGCAGCAATTTGTAGACAATTGTGACATATTCTTGGCTCCACCAATGAAAACTGATTGACAAGAACCTGAAGTCACAGTCGTACGTGAATTTTTCCAATTGCCACGCCAAAACCTGCGTGTCAGGAGGCTTTTATATCAGTAAGAAAAACGAATTTCGCACATATACAGTATATCTTCATAATTAATGACTATTTAAATAAAAAACCCAAAAAAGTGCACCACCAATTTCTCAAAATCGACTGCAATGACCTTATTACCGAGAAAAAAAATCACACCTTAAAAAAATAATCAAAAATTAAAGTAAAAGAAAAACAACAAAAAAAAATCAACCAAACCAAAACACCGCTGTTTACCAAATTTCAAACCAACCCCACCCCCTCCAAAAAAAAAAAAACACAGACAAAACAGAAAAAAGCAAAGCGAAGAAAAAAAAAGTTTCTTAATGTCGTCGCTAAATTATGCATCATCTCAACCACTTTACCACTTTTCTCTTCGACAAGTGACATTCTTTTTTTCTTATGCAATTATTGAACAAAAATCCATCGCGTGAAGAAAAAAAAACAAAACAAAACAACGGAAAACACACGAAAGAGAAAAACCAAAATAAACAAAAGAAAGGGTACGAAATCAATATTTGACAATGTTACTTACATGCAAGGAAGAAGCAGGATTTACACCAGCACTTAGCTCGCAACCAGACTTCCTGGATGAAAGTAGGGACTACTACCAGAAGGTGGTCGACAGTGCTTTCTTTGGGCGCAAGAGGTAGGCAAAGAATTGCTAAGGGCATTGGATACTAAGGACACAGGTTGCTGCCACATTAGCAACGATGTATTGGATGAATTGTCTTCACGGTGATATAAAGTTGGCCAAAGAGTAGTTGTTGTTGTTGTTGTTGGTAAATGTCGATTGCAGTCGTCACACAAGAAACTTTCGATGCGTAGGCAAGGCATTACCAGATATTCTGAACAGATCACGACGCCAATGAAGAAAGGGAAAAAAATTATTACGGAAATATTTTTTTAGAGAAACAAAATTCGTGGTTGCTGTATATATAATTTTTCATTGATGTTATAAAAATCAATTTTTTTTTAAAGAACAAAAAGTACTTTAAAATTAAAAATCACCAATGGAAGACGACGAAGGACAGTCCTGAGTAATGTACGGCACAATTCCACTTTATAAGTTGTTTTTGTTTCTACGTGTTTTTCTTCTTGTTTACATGATAGCAAACAAATGAAAAAGGACGGTGGAATTTTTCAATAACCGGATCGGTTGGTTCATTACACCAATATTTATGTTGACAATATTCATACTTTTTGTTGTTGTTGTTGTTGTTGTTGTTGTTGTTGTTGTTGTTGTTGTTGTTGTTGTTGTTGTTGTTGTTGTGGTTGGCAACAAAGAATGTTGAGTTGAAATTTACTGTCGTTTGAAAAATGCTTCAGCTAAACAATTGAGCATCGTTGACAATCTAGATGACGATGATGTTTGTTTCAGCAGATGTTTCATTTTCTAGATAAAACATAAAAAAAAATAGGACATTAGAACAAAAGCAAAAAAAAAAAAATAACATAACTAATCATATTTTGCAATTTTTGAATAACCGATATGTTTAAACTTTGCCACTGTTTAAAAAATTATGGGAAACATATATACCAGTTTCTGTCTCCAGATAAAACAAAAATTTGGACATCTGAAAAATAATTTTTCAAACAAATACAAACTCTTGTAATCATGTTTTAAAATTTTGAATAACATATTGTGCATGTTTAAACGAATTTTTAATATTACTGCTGTGTGAAAATTGTGGTAGAAATATACCAGTTTCTTTTAAATAAGGCGATTAATAGAACAAAAAATGGCAAAGAATTAACAAAAAATTGACAAAAAATAGGACAAAAATTGACACAAATAGGACAAAATTTGACAAAAATTGACAAAAAATAGGACAAGACTAAGACAAATTAAGATTGAAATAGGATAAAATAAAACCAAAATCAAAGTGTACCAAACCATTAAACACTCCACCTTCTAGCTGTAGCGCCATTGGTGAATCTTAGCCGGATAACCGACAAGTACACATTTTGGGACACACAAATGAGACATTCAAAACGATGTTTAATTTTTAGGTTATTTCAGTCTTTTTTTTGTAATTTCAATAACTTTCGATGTATATCATAAGTATACTATTAGAATTATACCATTTTGTTCTAATAAAAATATAGTCTAAATTTACCAGTTTAATTCTAGGACATAAATAAGACACTGGAACGAACGATGCAACTGCTCTTCAAGCACCGCCAACGTATCGTTTCGAATCTTTTGTTTAATTGTGATAATAAGTCGGAGAAGTTTTAAAAAGCTTATCTGATATATCATTACGATAATACTTTTTGTGTTACAAAAAAAAAATAAATAATTTATCTCGTTAGCAATTACACGTAAACATTCCATCTCCTTGAATTCACATTAGGGTTAACTGAAATGAAAATTCCTAAAAACAAAATGTCTCTTATCTAGTGTCAGGATCCCATTACAAATAAATGTAAAGCCCTTTTCCAAAGCAAACTTCATTCATTCTTATTTACTAGAAAATCCACCTATTTTCCATTGAAATTGGAACCTTTTCCATTTTCCAAAGAGACAAATGGCTATAAAAAGATATACACAGTAAAAAAAAGGGAACAGAAATAGAAAAGAAGCAGAAAAAAATTTGAAAAAGAAAATAGAAAATATTCTCTTCTCACAAATCCCAGATTGAAACTCTCTTTTTAGAACAGGAAATGAAACTAAGTTTTTTGAGATGCGTTTTATATATATAAA
>JAQIWH010002577.1:0-23852 GCA_034695005.1 Cryptops parisi | reverse complement strand
GAAAGGTTGTGTTGAATGTGATTAAAGCACTGTGGGGGGGGGGGAAGAGGAAAAGTATACAGTTGCACACAAGACATGGAATTATGTGTCCTGAAAGAAAAAATCAACATTAAATCGTACGAAACGAAAAATTTTGGTGGAATCATTTTGTTCGAAAATCCCTTCACTCAGCAAATTCATCCTACGGACTGAACGTTTCAGAGCAACTGATTAGATACGTAGCCTGGTGACTGGTTTTTTTGCAGGCACCAAATTACGATCACAACTAACTCACGGGGCTTTCCTACATGAAAAGGAACCCTATATAACTTGCCCTTTGCAACGGGTAACCTCAAATGAGACGGAAAGGAATCGCAACTTACGGAGGGGTCGCAATTTTCGCAATGCCACGTGTAGCCTCGCTGCTTGGGCGACTTCTTAACCGGAGGATTCAGACACAGAAAATGAAAGGAACGGTCGCATTCGTCGCATCTGAAGATCAAGGATTGAAACGTCAAATTCACATAAATAAACGAATTTCGATGTGAGTAACGTCGTAACATTCAGGGTACATCAGAAGAAAAATGTAATGTTTTTTATAACATTTAAGACAATCGAAAAATTCGAACAAAAATCAGGTATCGAAAAAATCGTAAATAACAAAAATTAACATAAAAAAACAATCGAAAATAGAGAAACTCAAAAATAGTAAAATTCGAAAAAATTGAAAATGAAAAAAGGTCGAGAAAATCAAAATCGGAAAAAATCAAAAAAAAAAAAAAATTAAATATCAAAAAAAAAAAAAAAAATCGAAAATCGAAAAATAAAATTCGATATAAAAAAATCGAAAACATATTGAAAATCGAAAATCAAGAAATTAAAAAAAATTCAAAATAAAAAATTGCAATTTTTAAAATAAAAATTGGAAAAATTCAAAAAATGAAAACATTGAAAATTAAATCTCGAAAAAAAATTGAAAATCACTATTGAATTACTGCACTGTTTGTTTGCATTATTGTGTTTGTTTTGCCAAGTGGCTGCATGACCATTCCAATTACTGCAAGCAAAAAAGTTGCTAGATGGATGTTACTCACGGAAATAACGGGAACCAAAGTTCCTCTCTGCCAACTTTTTCATATTTAGTTATCATTTCAACAAGTAACCAATTCAAACGACTATGGATGAAATCTTAACTCGAAAAAAAAATGACTAAGTTTGTGAAAAACAAGATTTCCCACAAAAAGGATGATATTTAGAGTAAAAACTGTTCTTCGTACGACAAACCCAATTCCAACAACGAGCACCATTTGGTAATGAAACAGAAAAGCGGTTCAGCCGTCACTTGACCAGGCTCATTTGACGAGTTACTGTACCTGACGGAATTGGAGTTATCCCCAGCTTTGGAGCATTTGCAGCATTCCATCTTAATATCCTTGTCCTTGTGTTTCTGTTTGGCGGCCAATCTCTTCGACAGAGGGGGGGCTACATCCTTCAAAGTTAATTCGGACATGTTGATTATCCCATTCTTCAACCTTTTTATCACCTAGCGAACTACGGATGTGAATAATACTTACGTGTAACACTTCCTTCTTTTCGGCAATTTCGTCCTTCTTGTCACCCGACGCATGCTTGTCTTTCTCTTCGACATTTTCTTTCTTCTCGATCGACTCGTCGTCCATTTCCTCAGCTTTGCGTTTCATCGACCGTCTACTTTCCAAAGTTCGTCTCTTGAATCGAAACTGCAAAAAAAAAAAAAATAAAGAGGTTTTCTTATTGCCGAAACAAACAAATTAACAACTGACAACAACTGTTATGATATGCTTAGTACTACACCATCATAAGTTCCAATGTTAGAAAACAAGGCGTCATAAGAGATTTTTTGCTACCGGTTGAAAAATAAAATGTATTAACATAATACAAACCTTAGGTGTCTTTTTCATCGATGGACTGAGGGAGGGTGGGGTGAACTTCACTGGCTCCTTAATATGTTCGCGTAATTTTCTAGGCGCGTCGGGGTCCACCTCTTCCTCCTTTTCCTCATTGTCCGTTTTATCGCACTCGGAACACTGCCTATCATACACATAGTAACGCCACGTTAGCATTAAACGATTATTTGATACACTGGGATGGAGTGCTTGAAAAAAAAAATCAAGACTCACCATCCTTGTTGTTTCGTTTTCTTTGGCATTCTTGTTAACGGCGGATCAAGACAGCCCAAGTGATAATACAGTTGACACGTATCGCATTTTGCTAGAAGATGTTGATCTTGTGTTCTTTTGCAAATCCCACACCTAAACAATATAATAAAATATGTAAAACTCGCAAAACACAAATCATAAACAGCTAAGGTACCTTTGCGACACCAACCACCGTTATGAGAGCGTCGTCACATGTCTATGGGTATAAATACCACTTCAGGTTAGATAAAAAAATATCAATTTTATGACTAAATGTGCTGTACTTTCTTTAACTGACCTAAAGTAGCATCTATACGCATAAAACATGAGTTTAAATTAGTTAAAAAATGACAACCCCCATGGCAATGAGGTCGACTGTGTGTTTAATACATAAGTACCGTAAAAAATCTTGCATAAAGAAGCATTTGGGCACTTACTGATTTAGAGTAACTGAAATATCACTGTACTTTCTTCGTCCTGTTTTTACAGGTTTTTGAGGCGTTTTCTTCGGCTTTAAAACTTCAGGAAGTGAAAATTTCTGCAACGATTTAAATGATTCATTGTTTACAGTCCGACTACTTGAAAACGTGCTTTATCATTGGCGAGTTGAGCTACCTTAGTACTAAGATCGTTTAACGTCTTCCAAAGGGCCATTGACGCACTGTGTAGTTCTCCATTCACTTTTTTCGATGTTTCACTTTCATCAGTAAGCTAGAACCATCAACACAATTGTTTTTAGTGCCACGTCTACATCACAGTCGAGTCAGTGAATTTTTAATCCACAGAAAAAAGTGAACAAACACGTGCCTTGTCAAATCTATCCCGCAACAACTTCTCTTCATCTTGCAATTTTGTATTTTGTGTCAACAGTTCAGTCAATCGTGATTGCATACTTATCATACGCTCGCCACGATCTACATGAAACAACGTCCACCCGCATTTCCATTTTTAAGCATCGGAAATTGTTTTTACAAACACTGAAGTAATGAACTATGTAGTCAACAAAAAGTTTCTCTCACCTAGATAATAGCTTACAAACTCTACGCTAAATGCAGGTGGGACATGCCATTTTCTTCTAATATCAACTACATTGTCACTTGCTGATTGCTGAACTTGTAAAGTCTGAAACCAAAAGAATAATCATCCATTACTTTTTCATCAACATGGTAAATTGACGCTTTAAAACTAAACCACAAACTATAGGCATGCAAGCAATGCAAGATACACACAACGAACAAGGTCTTGGAACAGAACTCGTTCGTAGCCCAAGAGTTGCCTGTTACAGAGTGTCATAATAGTACCTGAGTATTGATGCCCAGCAGTTCGGCTTTTTTAATTAGACGACGACAAGCTGAAGGACTGGAAGTAAGAAGACGAGGCATCTTTTGTGTCGGAACTATGATAAAGCAAAATAATAAACAATTCATTTTTTTAAAGTCAACAGTTCACAAATAAAGTGGATTCTGCAGTAACATAGTTTATCATACATCAATGATGATTTATGTAAAATTGAAGAAATGGGTGGAATAACGGCATAATTCCAAAAATTATATAGTTCTGAGAAAAGGGGCAAAAAAAAACTTCTGGCGCCTTCAAATTTAAGATTAAAGAAAAATTCCTATCAGCTGTATATTTATAAAAGTAATATAAACAGGTTTTTGCAAAAAAAAATCATTTAACTTTAGTTGACAGACCTCAATTTTACGAGCTAATTTAAAAATGCAATTACGTCGTTATTCCAAATTTCATGCTAATTTATAAACACGTTTATTCCAGTTTTTTTTTGAAGATCAGTATCTTTTGTTGGAAGGGAAACAAAGCAAGAACAAAAAGGAACAAATTTCCGATTTACAATAGTCACGTTCCATATTCTTGCTCCAAAAAAAGTCAGAAAGTACAAATTATATGCAACCTACCGTCTTTCATGTTACTATAGACTGGTCTAAAACAATTCAATACATGCATTATAAGGAATAACGACGTCAAGTGGATTTACGCATCTTTTCCATCCAACTCCTCAATCGTACAAGATCACAGGACACATGGAAATCGCCTTACCCCAAGGAGGTGATTTAGTAGCTTTCAACGCTTGATATTTATCATGATGATGCTGCAACTTTCTATCAATACGAGCCTAAAAAAAAATTACACGTATAAACACCACAACAGTTTAAACATAAACTGCAACGTTCACAACGTGGCCAAAAAAAACCCAAAACCATTACCTTATCTTCAGAACTAGGACAATACTGTTCACGATATTGTTTCATTTGAGACTGCAACGCCAACCAGTTGCGTCTTTTCCCACGTACAATAGTTTTGTCCGCATGAAGTTTGCAGTAGGCAAAAAATGGATCAGCAATTTCCTACGAGAAACTCCAATGACAATGGTGCCACCATTTCAACTAGCCTTAACTTAACTACATACCGTTACGTTTTTAAAAATATATTTATTTTTTTTAAATGGGGAGTTTTTTTTCCAACACAATTACATCATCTTACACGTGTAGAATTGTGTACACGCAAAATAGGCAGCCAATGCCATTTATTTTAAATTCAATATTTCTGGCTTATTCTATGTCATTCGTTATTCACTCAGCCAGAAGCAAATGTTATACAATCAAATTAATGTTCAAAACAACTTTAGATCTTGGCGAGACCCACAGGTTGTTTGAGAAAATAAAACGGCTGAAAAACGAGCAGCTCTTTGACTAGTTATCGTGAAATTTTCAAACAAATCCTCCCCAAGACGGTGGACGTGCAAAACAAAAACATTAACAAAAAAAGATTGATGACAACAATTATTAAAATGAGGGTGAGTCACCAGTGAACAGTGAAGCTGTGCTTGCAGAAGCAACTGGGGAAACGGCATCAAGAAGACATACACTATAACTAGAGGGGGTCTAATGGATAACTTACTCTCACCTCTTCTGGTGATGCTTCTGACAATAAACCTTCACGTTGTGCACTGAAAATATAAAGTCCACAATTACACATACACTTCATAAATTCACATCAGTGTGCTTTCCAACATTTTTTTTCACTATTTTCAGACATACAAAACAAATTTTAGAGCTTCAAAGATGATCAGAAATCACCTTAGCTCTAACCATAACAAAACAAGTAATGCAAATATAATTGCCATTAACAATTCAAATGGGAAACTGAGCATGTAATTAATGATAAAAATGTAAATCTCACCACGTGACATGAAAATAATTGCGGCACATTCCAGCATCGCAAGAGATGCATACACCAGAATGACTGAACCGTTCATCTTCGCACAGACTGCAGGCCTAAATTCGAACAAACATACCGTTACGTTAACCATTTTCTCAGATAGAAACAAAATATTTTCAAATATTAAAACAAAGCCTCAAAATCTAACAGATGTTCCAACATTAAAATTTCTTCTAGTTAATAAAAACATGATACGCCGTATCATCATCATCAAACAGAACACTTCATGATTTCACTCAATACTACGAGTCAAGCTAAAAGAATAGTGTTGAATCCAATACAGGCTGAAAACCAATCAGATATATCAAGCATGTCTTTGTATCCTTATGTGTTTTTGAGTTAGCCTGGGATTGTTGAGAAAGTAGGGCTTTGGGAGAGACTAAGTTCGACTAGTGTCAGAATACAAGTTGTGAATCGGTCTCCTAGCTGATTCAATGCTGATCTTTTAACTTGACTTGTAGTGTAGTGGAAGCATGATGATGACATATACGTTGTGACTATCTATCCACACATAATTTTTAAAAAAAATGGATTATAAAAAACAAACGATACCTTGTTTCCCCACTTTGAATATGGCATTTCAAATAGAGTCACTGGTGATAATTTGTCAACATCACAGAATGCAACTCCAGGAATGTATAAAGCGCAAACAAGATGAACCCACCTATCAATGAAAAGCTTTTAGCATGTAACAATATGCAATAATGAACGAACGAAAAACATATAAAACAAATTTTTACGAAAAGGCTTTATATAAAAGGCTGTATTGTCACCAGACGTCGCCCTCTCATTCACAAGTGAAACTAGTTTAAATACATATTTTGAAATTGATGTTTTGTCACCAGGTGGCACCAAATGTTTCGATTCGACTCCCACACACCACATGGACGTCTAATTCACCAGTCAAATTAATATAAAGCCTATGAAAACTGATTAAAATTAAATGAATTAAATATTTACTCACTTTCCAACATCCGTTTCTTTGAAAATGCCTCCAAAATTTGGACAAAGTTCGCACGCCTTAGCATGGAAATACATTTAGATGTCATTAAAAAAACAGTACAAAACATCAATAAAAATAAAAACAGATAACGAAAACGTACAGGATTCGGATTCCCTGCTCTGCAAGCGTCACAAAACCACGGTTCTGTCGAACTTGATGATACAGTACTCATAACGGAATCGGAATCTTGTATGCCGTAACAACCTGCAATTCCAATCACAAAACACGCATGAGCAAAAACATTCGTTCAGCGTCAATAATAGGGGTGTGTTTATGAAAAAAAAAAAATACCTTCGTGAACAGAAACACCACAACCATCACATTCTACTATCTCATCTTCTTCTTCACTAAAAACAAATGAATATAAAATAATACCTTAACTATCTCTACCAATACGCATAATGAATGTTTTGCTTTATTTAAAAAAAAAAATTGATCAAGAATACAAGCATGAACGTGAAATAAATGCCATATACCTAATGTCACCTAAACAAACACTGCATATAAGAACTCTAAGCTGAGATGATTTACTTCCTTCCGCTGCAATCTACATACACAACCAATTCAAGAAAAATACCTCAATTCACATATTATATATCCAGATAAATAAAAACTAAGAATTCTAAATTATTAATAATAGTAATTAATAATTTAGAGTTATTGATAGATAATAACTATTATATTAGTATTAACTATTATATTAATATTATATTATGTAGCGTGTTCCTGTAAGATCTATTCAAATTTTAACTACAGCAAACGCATCAATCAAAACCAAGCAAGAAATTTGTATTATAAATATGAGTCCAGAAATGCTTCCCTTCTGAAATAACACTAAATGTAAATGTCTAAGCCTAAGATTTCTCATAATTGCTGTTATGTATGCAAATGAGCATGCATTTCCAGACTCATGTTTATATGAACTTTTAGCTTTGTTTTGATATGGTAGTTTAATATATCCATCTGTGGTTGAAAACTAGACCTTTCAGGAACACCCTGTGTCACTATTTACTAATTAAATACAATTATTAATAAAAATTCATAAATTATTAATGATAGTTCTGAACCCAGAGAAAACGACAACTAGATTCTTAATTAGTACTTAACGTTGCTCACCCTCTGACGAGCTAAGGCTTGTTTTAATCTAGCCTGTTCGATGACTTCTCCCAAACTTATGCCATCTTTCTTACGAATGTCGCTCGCTGAGCTGTTGGTATCGTCTTGTTCAGTCTCCACTTTAACTTTGACATCTTTTGTACTCTCTTCATCCTCGTCGTCACTATCATCATCACCGTCACCGCTGTTTTCCGAATCGCCGGAATCTGAATCATCATCTAAGGGCATTTCACATGCATTTAGTTTAAGTCGGAGTCGTTTAGAATGGCCCAATGATTTCGCATCATTTTATTAAATTGAGAGTCACCTCCTTGTTGTTCTGGAACTTGATAATCGCTGTCATCGGAACTGTCATCCAAATCACCTAAATTTAACTGAAGTAAATGGTTTTCTACAGGCTTCACGCGGCGTTTATTGGGATCTCTTTCAACTGGAAGAAAACATTGAATATGCTTAACTTTATGACTTTGTATCTTTACAATCTTTATCTTTTACAATACTGTATAAAAAATTGTTGACGAAAACACATGTTAAATTATGCTTTTCAAATTTTCACATTTGGAGAGCATTGTACAAAATATGTTTATGTACAGGGGTGTTAATCTCAATCGCATCGTTGAATCTCAATTTCAAATCGTTGAATACACTGTAATTGTTGATTAATTACAATTGTATTTATTAATTATATAAGCCAAAAAACCTTACATTCGCATGAATTAGTTGCCATTCACCATTATACACAATTGCAAAAGTTCTATATTTGCAATTTGAAATCCAATGAATTTTCACATTAAATTCTCTACAAAATCACTATACCAATTAAATTTTAAACATAACCATAGTCACAACGCAGTGTATAATATAATAATCTCGTTTCATCATTTATTTCTAACAATGCTATAAACGAAAAATAACGAATTGGTGAATGGGGAGATTGGAAAAAGACTTGTCAGCTTGATAAAAAATTCTCAAAGCAGCTCCCCCCCTCCGATCAGATGCAATTTTTTGATGTGGCAAGTCGAGCAATCTGTGAACTTAGTTTACACTGGCTTCTTGCTCAACCAATGAAAAATGGTTGGACAAACTGCTGATGTCGAAGCTGTGCACAAATTGCTCGACTTGATTCACCAAACATTGCATGTGATGGGGGGGGGGGAGACTGTAACATGTACACTAGCTCATAACCTCTCCAAGAGTCACCCCAACTTAAATAATTAACAAGTTTCATTAAAAATTAACTCACCTGTTTTCAATTTCAAGCATGAACAAACAGAAAGACATGAAAATACTTTTATTTTTAGATGGACTGATGTTTAATTATTAAATTTAAATAGCTTAATCAATTAATTATTATGTTCCCTATTCTCTATGGGATGTAAAAATAAAAATAAAATAAAATTGTAATATCGGATAGATTATAAAGGCAAGTTTACACGATGACAGTTGTGGCTATAGTGTTGTCATGACAGCGACAACTATCTTTGTGTAAATGAGACTTTATATACAGTAATATCCAAAATAATATCAAAATATGTTTTAATTGTAGAAAACATTCAAAATTAAATATTCAATTTGACATCATTTACACAAAGATAACTGTGGCGATAATCGCTGTCATTACAGCAACTATCGCCAAAACTATCATCGTGTAAACGTCGCTAAACTGTTGATTGAAATTTTATATGACTGTCTATATTGTTGATCTTTTGCTTATGCAAATATATGCAATACACACTGACCTCAATGACATAGGCCCAAAGGGCTTACGACCTAGTGCCTATTAATGAACCAAATGTTTTTTTTAAACATTATAAAAGACAGACCTTTTGTCTATAAAGTAGCGTACATGTACTTGAATAAACATTTTATGAAAAAATTAGTGTGTACCTGAACACCATCTTCAAGCTTATACTTAAGTTTATATATAAAGGTACAAAACTAGTCTAAGTACAAAACTTAACATTACAACCTTAACAGTACATAATTAATCGCTAACCAACTTTTTAATGTTTATAAAGTAGTGTAAATCGTGGTACAGTTATTTTTTTGTATATTTAAACCCGATCTGCAGAATTATATGTTTGGTTCAGAATATTCACAATTTTTTAGGACTACTCAACACCAATTGAAATATTAATAAAAAAAATAAAATCAATAAATTTACAATCACAATCCAACATTTTCACAAACTTTAAACAAAATTTTTTTCTTTGTTCGAATAAAATCGTCAACAACTTTAATTGTAATTATTTGTTATCAATTTGATTCATCATCATCATCATACATAGTAATTTACTATACATTATTTTTTTTTCCTATGTTTTCCTACCAAGCTTTTTTTTCTCTTTCATAATTTTTTACATACCCATCAAGGACAAAACTTTATAAAAGAAATATAACAAATTATAGTTCAAATACAGCAACGAGATTCGACTAAAGTTTAAATCGACATGTAACGAACTGATTTCGATGAAGAAACAAATATTGCAAAATGACATTTTCTCACCCATTGTACGTAATAAAAAGTTTGGAACACTGTCGTTGCTTTTACGATCGGCCATTTTTCGTCTACTTGATTTCAATACAAAACAGCGACACCACCAAATGGGTGAGAGAAAAACGAACTAACGTATATGCTAATTTTTCTCATAATGACATACGTCATAAAATATATGCAAACACAACTATATTATTATATGATATTTTATTGAATTATTTGGTAATTCTATTTTCATATTATGTTGGTTTTTATTATTCTATCTTTTAAATATTTTGTTGTCATGAACTATTTAGGAAAAATCCATGACACATCAAAATATTAAATAAATGAAATAATATCTTAACATATTTTAAAAATAAAATTTCTAAATAAATCAATAAAAATATCAAATAATATGTGTTTGCATACATTTCATTACGTATGTCACCAACTCACTAACAGTATGCATTTACAGGTGTCCCGTATTCTACAAAGTTGACCTATACAGCACATAAAAAATCAATTCATTATAATTGATAAAACAGAAAACTTTTATTATAATTTTTAAAACAAAAAATAATCTAAAATTATGTAAAGATATACAATTAAATTTTATAGTTTTTTTATTTCAAGTATTTCATATATGTTTTTATTTCCAAGATACGTTGGATCGTGCATCTTGAAAATAAGCAAAGTGAGATTCTGTAAATAACAAGTGCACACTCCACTGTATATAATATTTAGTAATAATTTACGAATAACATGAATTTACATTCATATACAAAAAAATATTCTAAAATCTACATTTAAAATAAAAAAAAAAGATATATAAATTTTATTTTGTAAATTATATATATATATCAATAAAGAAATGTGTATTGATACCGACTTACAATTCAACAACAAACTTTTGCGTATTTGCAAAACCAAAGAATCGGCGAATGCCATGCATATACAGTTAATGAATTGTGAAAATGAAGGATTCGATTACTGATCAAATGATAATAAATGACTTATCATCTTATTTTTTTGTATAGAAAAGTGAGATGATAATTTAATAATTTATATAAAAACAATAAATCACTATCAAAAAAAAAACTAAATCTAGTTTCAAACAATGCACCATTAGTTTAATGGCAAAAACAATATGCAAAAATTTGTTGGATTAATTGTTATTTCACAAGTTTAGAAAAGTAATAAAAACCAAAAAAACTTAAAAATGAGTAGACAAAGACTACGGTCGTAAAAAAACACTGAAGATTATTTAATGAACAAAGTACTGTAAAAACATCACGTCCAAATGTCTTGCAAATAACGATGGTTCTTCTGCAGTTGTTTTATGTACTCGTTGGCCTCGTCGGTTTTCAGATCTGAAAATATGATAAAATTAGGTCAACAAATGTAAATCAAACAAATACGTCTGGTACGTGAAATATGAGGAGTCGGGTGGAATAACGGCATTAACTCAAGAAATGTAATTTTAAGAACATTTTTTGGCACCTTCAAATTTAAGATTAACTAAATTTCTGTCAACTGTATATTTATAAAAAGAAAATGAACAGGTTTTGTTCATAGTCGCTGTAGATATGCACATGAGTATGTATTTTCAGACCTATGTTTATATGAATTTTTTCCTTTTGATGCATAGCATTTGTGGTTAAAATTTCACTAGACCTTTCACGAACACCCTGTATATTTTGATTACGCCAAAAAAATTCCTGTCAACTGTATATTTATGGAAGTAAAACGACCAGGTTTTGTTCATAGTCGCTGTAGATAGACACATGAACATGAGTATTTATTTTCAGACCTATGTTTATATAAACTACTTTTTTATGAATAACATGAGTGGTTAAAATTTCACTACACCTTTCAGGAACACACTGTATATATTTATTACACTCAAAAAATTCCTGTCAACTGTATATTTATGGAAGTAAAATGAACAAGTTTTGCACAAAATCTGTTAATTTTAGTTGACTCACATCAAGTTACTGGCTAATTTAAAACATGCAATTACGTCATTATTCCGAATATTGTGCTACTGTATAAATGACTTTATGCCATTTTTCCATCGTTTTGGAAGGGGAGCAAGCGAGTGAAACAACCAGGAAGTGAAGCGACAAAAAACAATGGAATCGCACAAAAAAAATTTCAGATTTACAATAGTCGCATTCGACATTTTTTGCTCCAAAATATTCCCAAAGTGCAAATTATACGCAACCCAATGTCTTTATGCTATAGACCGGTCTAAAACAATCCGACATATGCATTTTAAGAAATAACGACGCAAGTGGACGAGTACCGTTTTCCTATCCAACTCCTCAATTAAGAATTGAAATCCATTTCCAAACTTACTCAAATGTTCTATCAGCACATTATGAATCGCAGTGGAAACGTCTTTAGCCATGTTTTTGGCATCGCCGCAAACGTATATCACAGCTCCGTCTTGTAGTTTGGCAGCGAATTCACTTCCGTTACGAGAAATGGAATGCTGAACATATTTTAGATGCTCTTCGTCGTTCGTTGGCACTGCTCGAGAATAGGTGATGTACAATCGTGATAGGACATCGCTCATCTTCAATCTTTCCAACTCGTTCCTGACAAACAACAAATTATTAGAACAAAAACACAAAAATTAAAACGACACATTTGTAATGGTGATTACCTGTACAGGAAATCTTTTTCAGCATTCCTGCAGCCAAAAAACATCCACATTTCACCAAAGGTTTTGTTCGAATTGTCAAGTTTTTCGTTTTCTCTACAAATGGCATTTTACTCGTTTTTTAAACATAATGAAAACAACAATGAAGCAAATAAATCGCTTTTAAATAATTTCAGCCCATGACTAAATCTACCATCGAAGTACTCAGAATATTTTGAATTTACCTGTGTTGAAGAAAACCAATGAACGGTGCAATTCCCGCACCAGCAGCAATCATAATCACAGGAACTGAAGAATCGGACGGTAAGTGAAAATTCAAGCTTGGTTTCAAGAATATCGGAATCTACAAAAAAAGATCTAATTCAACGCTTGGAGTTCTTCTTCGAAGTTGTTAACAACGGTTCTTAGCATTCGATACATACTTTCAAATTACAACCAACTGAAATAGTGTTATAATCATCGAGGCCATCGAAATTTTCTTGTATCGCTGACGTAATCTTATTCAGCCACCCCGTACAAACGCCCATTTTCACACGGGTGCAATCGATCATGCTGGGCATTTCCACTACCGTAAAGGCAAACTTGACTATGGAAGGGGCCACTTTTTGTGAGCTATCGAAAAACAGAAACGGAAAATTTCAAACACAAGCAAAGTTTACAGACGTTCGATTTACAAACAGTCGCTGTAATAAAACCTTGCAATTCATACGAAAAAATTTTATTCTTCTATTTTACGTTACACATCATGTACAATAAACAACCATCCCCATAACACATGCATGATTAGTTTCCGCCAAACTATTCATTCACCACTTGCTACTATTAAATTACAATTTAAAACAAAATTAACAATATGATTGTAGCTACTTACCTAGCTACGGAATAAGGCCTCGGTTGCAATTTGGGCAAGTGCTCTGTAAAATATTATAGCTATGAGTATTTGCATAGCAAGTAACAGCCATAAGCTGTAGTTTTAAAGAATAATTAGCAACGAGAAAGATAGCTTACCGAGAAGCCTTTCGACGGGCGGAAAACACGATGGAAATGAAGACAGCAGTTCGATCAGTGACAAGCCTCCATTTCTAATGAACTGAGCATAATCATCGACACCTTGACGACTACACAGCTCCTGCAACCGTCTCTGCTCTGCGGGCGATTCCGCATATTCGGACAACAAGCGTAAAAACATCTGTTTGAACACGGAATTCATGAATAACCCAGTATTAAGTTCCGTTTTAGTACGAGCTGATACCAGAAGAACTGTCATACAATAATTTCAATGTGTCACCAGCATTTTCATTATGCAGTATATTTCATTGCTGGAACACAACAGTTACGATGCAAAGTTATATCAAAATATAAATTGATGCAGTTAACGTATTACCTTTTTAGGAACTGTTCTAACGTCACAGTAATGCAGTAAATATTCCCTCAGCGTCAAATTTTTGGGCAACTGGGAGAAATATTTAATCTCGTTCTTCTTGGATGGAAGCGTAACTTCCATCATCATAATGTCATCAGCAAGTGATTCCAATCCTAGCCTATGGAAAACAATGTTAAGATTTAAAAAAAAATTATAATAGACATCATTATCTATATTATAATATTATATATAAATACATAATGATATACGAGATGATATTGAATAATATATGAACTACAGCGGAACCTTGAATTGAGAGCGTTTTAAAAGACGAGCAAAATTTTTTAACCTGTGAATAAGTGAATCGATTTCTTCAGCATTGTTTGAAGAAGTCACATAAACATAATCACCAGGCTCGTATTGAAAGTCTGTATCCTGTAAAAAAAAAAAAGTGTTTCTAAAAAATTCTATTTGCAAAAAAAATCGACCAATCAACCAATGGTTTTGAATCTTACGCTAAGATCAAGAGTAACTTCAAGAACAGTTTTAACTGCACCTGGTGCAGTCAGTCGTCGTGTTCTCTTTATGGGAACGTAAGTAACGGACTGACCATTGGGAGCGGTTATAATGGAATGTGAATGACCACCCAATTCTTCATCCTGTCACATAGCACGAGTCAATTATCATCAAAAAAAGATTGATACACCAATGATGTAATTAGTGAGTCAACATATTTTTAGCAATTAAAAAATTGCATTTTTAACTTTTGTTTAACACATACCTGCGACTGTGGTGTAAATGTCACTTTCAAGAACTGTGGCGTCGATATAGGCAACGTTAGCGCCGAGCTACACAAAGGTGCTACTGACGATGTTAACGAATGAACAGTTTCTTCACTTTTAGACACACAGTCAGCTGTCCAACAAGATTCCAAAGACACAACGTCTGTTGCTGCAGAGTCGATCTCAGGTCGACTCAAAGATGTTTCGTTCAGTTTGTTAACCAGCTTTGTAATATCACTATTTCCAGTCTTGTCGTTCACCTCCGTCGATACTCCTTTCACATTCATTCTGCTTTCACTATTAGCACTTTGTTGCATCTCAAGAACCTTTAATTCAGTGTTCGCACCTATCAAGTGGTTGAGAATGTTCGCATGTGCAACTATGCACGTATTGTCCGAATGAGCCGTTTCTTTTTTCAACGCTGGCCACAATGATTCGAGCCAAGGTTCGACGACGGTTTCTAATCTGAAAGTTTCGTACAGAAACACAAACAAATGGTTACTTCAATTTGCATTTTAATAAGTTAGATAATGCCAGAATTTGACTCACCCAACAGCATCATCTGCACAACTTAGATCCAGGAAATGTTTGGCTCCTAGTTCTCGAAGGCGTTTATCAAGTTGCTTGCCGAAATTGCAGAAACTCGAATAGTTAGAATCACCTAATGCTGAAGAAAAACAAAAATTACATTAAATAAAAGATATAATGTAATGAAGATAATAATCTATCACAGTACCAAGTATGCAGAATATATCATCTATTAACAAACATTATTATTATTATTATGCCCAAACATAAATTTAAGGTGCAAAAAAGTATAGTAATTTTAAAAACAGCATTATATTGAAAAAATGCTAACCGAACAGTGTAAGATCTCCAAGAAAAAAATATGGCACTTAGCATAAGATTGAATTTCTTAAAATACTGTTAAGAACCTGTCGTGGTCCAGTCTCGGTCTGTTTGGCTCATGCACGGTTCAGTACAAAGTTACAACTTGAATCAACCAAACATTGTGAAATATAGGATCATAAACTGCAAATTGTTAATACCTAGCAAACAGAATCTTAGTTGTGCATAAGTTTCTCTAGAAAGCGTTCGCTTGTTGACTCGCCGCCAAAATTTCAGAGCCGTATCTGGTGGTTCACCGTCGCCCGTCGTAGAAACGATTATCACCGCTAGCTGTTCCTTATCTAACGAAAACTACAAAAAAATATACGTAAACAAAGATTATAAAAATGTCACATACAACTTCAAACTTTCGAATGACCATTGATCTATTTACTTCTTTGTCTGTTTTCCCTAGGCAATGAAGATCAGCGTCCAAACCATGCGTAGGTGCTGTGTCTTTCACTTCTTCGGCTATTGCTTGCGCTTGCCCCGTTTGAGAAGCATAAAGCAAAATAAATCTTCCAGGGTGTGGGTTCATTTAATACACGAATTGTAATAGCCTAAAAAAAAATAATATTTTGAGATCAGAAATACATATTAACTACACTAACAGTAACACTGAGTAAATAATAACAGATCCACAAGGAATTATTAAACAAATTTGTTGCCATAAGAATTGATGCTTTTATTATTACACTGAGTGAATTTCACGTTGTCACAAACTTTAGGCTACTTAGTTTTTAGTTGAGGTTTCTGTTTTATTTTTTTAATTAAACAAGGGTAGGGTGATTCTTGTCTTGACTATTTCATTGTTTAGGTATCAAAAGATAACCTCATTTAAAATGATGAGATTAAGATCACAGACGAATGTACATAAGGATTTGTTTTTATTCACTGAACATGGGGCACAATAAACCCAATGATGCAACTCTTGCACATGTTGAACTGTGATGAAACCAAAATGGGAATGGACGATTGATGAAAATTCAACACGGGATACAATGTAGATAAGTCAATAAAATAATTCACTTACAATCCTAATGATACAAGTAGGAAGATAGCCTGTCAAATGTGTTACTCGAAATTATTGTCACCAAAAACCACGTGCAAAAATACCCAGCTGCTGGTTGCTCTAGGCCTCGTTCACTTTGTACGCTTCAAGCGCGAAAACCGTCCAAAGACAGTCGATAGCACGTATAAAGTCTATGTGAACTAAGAGAGTTATCGATTGTCTTTGGGCGGTTTTCGCGCTAAAAGCGTACAAAGTGAACGCGGCTCAAGTGTCATTAATTTAATTAAAAACTAAACGTGCCCATTTTGGAGCCACTGAACATCAAATACATCAGAAATACCTTTTATTTGCTTACAAAAATAAGCAAATAAAATTAATAAATAAACATTCTAAAAAATAATAATATAATCTCACTACAATTAAATTTTAATTTTCTCATATATCAAAAAAAATTTTACTGACATTTAACTTTAGCATCAAAAAATAATTTTTATTTTTATACAAAAATATCTAAAATTCTTTCTAATATTAAAACTATTGGATTTTAGAAAGGAAATTAACCAGTTATTTCTTGCAGTGCTAAATGCAAGGATTCTAATGAAATTTCACGATTAAAAATTACCATTCATCATTTTTTATTGTCCACCGTCTCATCAATCCAGTGACTTATTTCGTATCCCAAGATTCTGTACAGGATTCATCAACGAACCGACAAATCATAGCAATCATTTTTTAGATGAAAAAAAATTATTTTACAAACAAAAAAACCGATGCTTAACTTTAAATAAACATTTATTGCAGTGAATTTTAAAACTCAACATCACTATCATCATCTTCGGCCAATTCCGTATCATTGTCCATTTCGTCCTCCGTCGATGACAAGTTGATATCCTCCACGATGTCCTCGCCCAAACCCAGCGATTTCATCTTCTTGCTGATCTGCTCTTTTGTCAGCGGTTTTTCAAGGCCCTTGTTCGATTTCACTTTAACTACCTGTTTCTTTGGAGATTGTTGTGATGTTGTCGCTTCATCGCTACGAGTTATAAAACAAAAAAACATGTCCAATTCGTAACTATCGACAATGATCGATCAAAAATTTGTAAACTTTGAATTTCCAAACTTACACAGCTAACGATTCGCTCTTTTTCTCGATCTTCATTTTCCCAGCTTTTGGCTCCTTCGACGCTCTTTCGTTTTTCATTGAAAAGTCAATGACATCGCTGTCATCACTGTCACCCTCGAAGAGATCGGCGAATTCTCTTTTGTCTTCGGCTTTCTTCTTGGCCATCAGTTCTTTTCGGTTGACAGTTGGCAAATCGTAATCATCCAACTAGTGTTTACAAAAACACAAAAAATTGTTCGAAAAAACATTTTTTGTTACTAAATCAACAACTTTTCATATTTTTAGTTGTATTTAATAATGAAAACTAATATAGTTACCTGTTCCTTCTGCGACATTGCTGCGGCAACTTCTTTATTTCGCAGATTGCGATATAGGGCGTAATACCGTAAGATCGGCGTTCCCTCGGTTTTCAGCTGGTTTTCCCAGTTTTCCTATCGCATTAATATTTTCAACGTTAATATTTCTTTCTAAATTTTGCAACTCTTTCCAAAAAAGTGCAACTGTTCTTACCACCGCCTTCATATCGGATATGTTGAATGACACCGATTTCCTTTTCTCCGACACAAACTGGCTATTCTCGTTGATTTTGTCAAGGAGCTGCCTGATCTGCTTGCTGTACCGCGAGACTTTCAACTGTTTCACAAACGCTTTAATCTACAACAACAAAAAATTTTTATGCTATAGACTGGTCTAAAATGATTCAATTAATGCATTTTAAAGAATGACGACGTAAGTGAATTTTTAGGCCTTTAACACCATTTTTTCCACCCAGCTTCTCGAATTCTAATGTAATGTGATTTCTTGTAACGCTCATAGTGATTATTATTTTTTGGGGAATTGTAGAATTGATCACACTTGCCTGTAACGTTGTGCTGAGTGAAAGCTCAGGGAATCCGATTAAATGTGACACAACGCTTAAGTAATCCATTATTAATTCGTAGAATTGGTCCACGACAGCATCCTGTAAATAACAGAAAATTGTCATTAAAACGCCAACGCATTTTTTTTTTTGTATTTGAAAAATCGAAATAGTATTTATTTATCATAAAAAAACGTAAGTGTTTTGTGACCAAGGAAATTATAGTATCACATAAATATATGATATGTAAAGAAAACAATATATTCTTTTTTTCACCTTAAAACTGTTTTCTTCAAGTTGAGATTTTGATAGCTTCAGGGCACACAGAAAATCCAGCGGCTTCCAGCTGACTCGCGTATTTTTTTTCCCGAAGTTCACAATCTCCAGAACCTACCAAATTAAACAAACAGAATTGTCATTACCACATCGACGTTAACAAAATAATGACAAAAAAATAAAAATAAGTAAGTATTAGTTAAACGATAAAAGTGCTCTTTAAAAATTATAACAAAAGTTTTAGTCACCTCCAGCAAGAATGGTAGAACTGGAATGTAGGTATTCGTGTCTCGTGACAAAGTTGTTAACTGACGCACGCAGTGGTATCGCAAAGGAATGTATTTTGCCGACGGGACCAACCTAAATAATGAAAACAATGATAATTAATAAGAACCGTCAACAAGTTGGAACGAATTAACCAGCTAACTAGGTTTAAATGAAATGATGGGATTACGTACTTAATGACCCCTGTGATGATTTGTACCAGAGGGTGCAAGAGTGGTTCCAGAATTGCGCTAGGATGTAAGGTACCCAAAAAATGGGACCAAAAATACAGGCAGTGGACATACTGCCAATTGTATACAGTTTTGATAGAATCCTATGTAAAAATAAAATTGTTTATTTTTTTTTACTATAGCGAAACGTTTATCAACAAAACAACAACTCAACAGCTAAATTCTCACCTTCTTCTTAATCATGATGGCATTCCGTAAGTGAATCGACAATTGCCGAATGTAGACAAAGGCATGCTGGTAAGCCACCGTTTGATTCAGTGCCAACACTTCGACCAACGAATGTTTCATGAAATGGATCATGGGCCATGTTGACGGAGAAGTGAATTTACAGTTCCTCACATAAGCTAAATACATTGCCTGTAAAAAAAAAAGGTTTGTTTAGTGGATTATTTCTACAGCAATCCGGAACTCATTTAGTGAAATATTTGTAATGTTTATACATACATGAACAATGTCTAAACATGCATAAAGAATGTCTAAAAAAATAAACCCAGCATAACAGTATAATCAACTTGCACTGACCTTAAAAGTCACCTCCAAAAGATCATCGGGAAGTTTACGAGCTAATCGTACAATGCAGAGCAATGCAATGATTCGAGTCGATTCGTCGCCTTTACCCCAGAAGCCAATCAATCTCTGTAACAAAAATTAAAATTCATACATCACTCATTAATTGCTTACCTGTCACTTGCAATTTTCTGATGTGGCAAGTTGAGCAACTTGTGAACCATTGTGATGTCATCTTGTTGCCCAACCAATGAAAACCGATTGGACAAGCAGACATCACAGCTGTGCACAAAATGCTCGATTTGCTACATCAAAACTTGCTTGTGACAGGGGGCACCTTAAAACATATTATGAACAGTGAATGCAAATGTTAATATTTCACCTTCATGTAAGATTTCGAGCTCTTGGGAAACATAGCAATGTAGGGAGTCAACTGTAGCACATGTTTCAGTAATACGATGGTTATTTCAGGAGAAACAACAGTTGGCAACACCTTAAATAAAAAGACACAAAAAAAATAATTACAAGGTTATTATCATCAACTACAGCACGAATTAGATATCAAATGATTTCAAATCAGTTTGAATACCTTCAGCAGTAGGGAAACGTAGGATTTCATCGTCGACTGCAACCGTGTCCACATTTTTGCATTCGCAGGGTTGAACGTCGTCATCTCGGCTCTGATGGTCGGAGCACGAAGCAAACGATTGACCGCAGGTACCAAATCAACGACACACAGTCTCATCATTCCGTTGAACACTGAAAAAACACGAAATTTATCACCTGTGTACCAAACTCGTTTTATAAGTAATGAAATACGTAATAATACCAAGATTTATCGTAAACTTTCAACAATTATAAATTATATGAAAAGAGATTATATTTTGTCGTTGTCTCAAATTAAATCAGGGACCATACATACTCTGAAAGAAAATGGTACTATGAGGTATCATTGGGACCCATTAGCACCAAAGCACTAATGGAGCACCCCCTATTTTCAGGTATCTTACCTGCAGTTCCTATCATGTTGGTGCCGTCGTTCTCGCCTTGGATCTTTTCAGCGATACTCTTGAAAGCTTTGCATACTTTCATAACAGCATTCAGTGGTTTTGGTTCCTAAAAGCAGAAAATTATTTAAATTTTTTGATCAAAAACATTTCTCATTATCAAAATACACCATTTTTCAATTAAAGTCACCTGTAATGCATCCTGCCATTTCTTAACATGCTGTAACGTCAATCCTTTGCGTTTAGTTGAATGTCCATCGTCATCTTCATATTCACTATCATCGCTCGCAACCTTTAAAATAAAGCAACAAAAATTTTGAAATAATCTCCACACCAACATGATCCTCAAATTTATATTGTAAAATAATAAAGTGTTATACCTCAAGTTTGTCAGGAATTTTGTGAAGTTTATCATCATCATCTTCGGAATCACTCGACGACACGTCGAAATTGAGCAATTCCTTGTCATTTTCTTGCAAGAACTTATAAAAGTCTGGATCGGTGTCCTGCAGTTTATTTATGGATTTCTTGAGGTCAACTTCTGTCTCATCTCCGCTACTATAATTGTATTACAACGACAATTTGAAAAATGGACATTAACCTTAGTCATTTACTACGGTGTAGACATTCGATTTTTCTATTCTTACGTGACATTAAGCGATTGATCATTGTTCGTTTCTCCATCTAACTGATCATATTCATCACCCGAATCGTCTGATAAATTATCAAAACCTTTCTTCATGAATTCTTCAACCCCCAAGGATTCCAGTTTTGGTCTGTAATTAAAAAGTTGAAGCTTTAAAAACCACGTCTAATGTCAAAAAATACCATTTTTTAGAATAGGCTACTGTACTTTTTAACGGCATTTTTAAATGTTTTCCTAGCTTTTCGTTTCCCAGGCATGTTCCTCTGGTTGTTTTTCACTGGCAAACGTCGTTTCAAAGGCATTTTGAATGTATAATTGTCGGACAATTGTAGGCCTACAATACCGCAGTACAATATTTAACTTACACACGTGTTCAGCAGCCTGAAGATCTTTTAATCTTTTGATTTTTGGCCGCGTTCACTTTGGACGCTTTTAGCGCAAAAAACCGTCCAAAAACAGTCGATAACGTGTGTAGCGTCTATGTAAGTTACAAGCGTTATCGACTGTGTTTGAACGGTTTTCGCTGGAGTGAACCAGATTAACTAGATGCAATCACTAATAAAGTTATTCAATTTATTTATATTATTATTATATTAATTAATTAAAATATTCCGTATATAAATTTAATTAATGTAATTATATTTGAATTGATTACAATAGTTTAAATTAGCTCCGCCTACTTGGTTTTGTGATGTGACGCTTACGCCGCAGAAGTAAAATGAGATGAGTACACGTCTCAGAGCAGACAGATTTGGTTCAGGAAGGAAAGGGTTATTATATCATGGCGAATGGTACATTTAGTTAGTCTTTCCGAAATGTCTGGCTGGAATAATAAATCTTTGAGGGTTGGAGGATTCCAGGAGCAAGCCAAATTGAACAATGGAAGAAGATGTTGATCCTCGCGAACAAGATTTTCATAATACCGTGAGGGAGAACATTGTGAGTATAAAAATATTGATGTGACAATTCGCTGCCTTGCGACCTTGTTTACTTCTCCCAAGATTTTACAGATTAAAAAAAAAGGGGGTGGATCTCGTAAGAAATGCTATATCGTCCACGACTTCTTTAAATAATTATCACGACGTATTACTATAGTAACATATACACCGAGTAATGTAGGTTAATTAGCATATTATTGGAAGTGATTAACTGAGCTGTGATGTTGGTCTTATAGGCTTTGAATATATAAAAAAATATATTTATTATTATTATAAAATACATGTTGAAGTACCCATGTATCTGTATGACAAAGTTTGAAATAAAGCAAATATTTTGTTGTAAAATCATATACTTGAGAAGAATTTCAATTCAATGATATACAGTTAAGCTTGACACCTTGATTGACAAGGTATTGCAAAAATAAGTTACCTGACACAGTATCCAGGGACATATTTAATGATGTAAAATTTTAGTTGTTTTCAGTTTTAATGATTCATTGATTCTGTACAATACCTTGTTTTATACAAGAACAAGGTATTTCAAAAATAAGTTACCTGTGCTAATTACATGACATAATATCCAGGAACTTGTACAATTAACATATAAAAATTTTAATGATGTCAATTTTTAGTTATTTATTTGGTTTTTCAGTTTTAATGATTCGTCGAGTATCAATCACTAACAGAAACCAAATCATCGTTAACCGTAAATGCCGGTGCTTATAAATAAGTTGTTTATGGCAAATCAGATTAATCGAGTTTTGATTTGCGGTTAATTGCGTTTTAAATACTCACTTCTCTACGATCATTGGTGACCATATTTATTCTGTAATTTTGTTTATTGTGTTTTGTTTGTTTTTTTTTAAATAGAAATGTCGGTCATGATTTTTTTATTTAATGTTTTGGTTTGTTTTTTTTAAAGCAATCACAAGACTCCAAATAATAGTTTCATTTCCTGTGGAATCGATTGGTCGTATACCATTTGACGTGGTTTTTTGTTACAAGAAAAAAGACCAGATAACTAACACTTGTTTGTTTCGTTTTTAAATCGATATCAATGTGTGAATAGTTAGTTCCTCTAACCATGAAATATTTAGTATTCAAAATTAAAATTTTACCAATTTGTATTTGAACCATCTCTATTTTGTGTGAATCGACTGACAAATTTGAACCCATGCTATTTAATGCAATTGTATAAGAAACATTTTAGTTTATTATTAACCATCAGAACTACATTTTTTGGCTTATTTCTAATTTAATATATATCACTTACTATA
>JAQIWH010002576.1:0-23858 GCA_034695005.1 Cryptops parisi | reverse complement strand
TTTTCTGTTGTCTTGAGGGCACTGCGCATGTGCATTTCCAACTTAAGAGGTCAGACGTCGTCGTGATGGGGAAGGGCACATATGCACATGATTAAAGAGATTTCCGAAATGATCATACCTGTCTATCAACTTACTAAGACTTTAAATCATTTTTTAATTATACCCTTTTGCTTCACATACATATATATTTTTTTTTCCAAAATGTGTTTTTATTTTTTTGAAAAATAAAAAGTCGGTTTTGTTTTTCTTCACTTGTGCATAGTTTTGCGAATAATTAAAAACCAGGATAATTTCACTCGTATGATTCAGAAATTATCATTTCTATGTACAGTATATGATTTCTAATTATCAGGAGGGGGGGGGATATTTTTGATATTTTTTTTTAATGTAATTAAAAATTTCTTAATTTTGTTTAAAAAAGTTTATTGGTGATATTTATTTTTTGTTTCTAAATACTTATTGCGTAATATTTTTAATTTAGCATTACTGGTGTGTGAATTTTGCCGGATTATAGTAGTTTGAAGTAGTTGTTTATTCTACATTATAACATATAAGAAAAATGAACTAAAATAAACTTTGTGTAGCTTTTTTCCACTAAAAATTGTAGAAAAACAAAAAAACACAATGTTTGCTTTTATACACCCCGCGGTTACCATAACAACCACGGGGGGATTTATTTCTAGTGTCCTATAATTGACAATTTTAACACCCTAGAGTAATAGCTATAACTACATAACGATTCACATTGAAAATGACAAAGCCTCGTTTGCTTTGTAAACAGAAAATGAAGAGTGTGGATGATAAAAATTAGAAGTTTTATATATAAATATTTATATATATATATATTTGTAATAATAATTTTATTAGAAAAAAAAATTAAAAGGGGTTGCAAAAAAAACCAAATTTCATCTCAGGTTGTTGCCCCGTAGCCTAAAGGTTTGTCGGCATGACCTAACAACAAACAGTTGCCTTTTTTGATAAATACGGGTGATTATTTTAATTGGCTGCTGTTGCTTCTTGGGGCGGACGATCGGTTATTAAAAGGATCCGATTTCCAGCCCTGCAAGCAAAGGGTTGGGTTGGCAAATTTTTAAAACATGCTACACTTATTTAAGTGATGAGCAGTCAGTCATTGAATGGTTTTAAAAAGTTGTCATCCGAACAAACAAATAAAAAATAAAAACTGTAAAGGTATTATAATGATGGGTTTCCGTAAATCATGTTGCGTGAGGTCGTAGGTGAAGAAAGGTCGTCTCAGCAACTTGTGGGGAAAGTTCGATGACTTGACTATGGTCAGAGCACGTTTTGCTACCTTTTTTATTACTTTACAGTCTGTTTCTGGTCTCCATTTTGCGATATCTTTAAAACTATTAAAACGTGTTAACAATGGCGGGAGAGATATTGTCTTGAGCTTGACAATGGCAATGTCTTCATGGTTGTTGTTGAATGAAAGGCAATGCACGATAGTCAATGTCTAAAAATGGTCTCTTATTGATTTTATAGGGGTTTTACAGAGAACTAGTCACACTAGTGGTTAAAATATTACAGGTATGTTCTCAATGACAAAGAGTGTTAAGAGATATTGTCTTGACAATGATAATGTCTCAATGGTTGTTCTTGAGTGTAAGACAATGCACGATAGTCAATGTCTAAAAATGGTTCCTTATTGGTTTTGTGGTAATTTTATGATATGTATAAAGCTAGTTACACTAGTTCTAACGCTATATTACAGGTATGTTCACAATGGCAAAGTGTTAAGAGGTCTTGACGATGATAATATTTTAATAGTTGTTTTTAGGGTAACGCAATGCACGATAGTCACTGTCTAAAAAAATGGTTCTTTATTAGTTTTATATTTGTTTTTAGTTTTTAGTCTAATCTGTTACAAATGTGTTAACAATGGCAAAAGATTAACATTGGCAAAGTTCTTATCAATGGCAATGTCTTAATGATTATTCTTGAGTAAAAGATACTGCACGATATTAGATGTCTAACAACAAATATTGATTGAATAGGATTTTTGAGTTTTGTAGCTGGTTCTTAGTTTGTTTACATGAACTATTACGAATGTGTTGACAATGCCAAAGGATATGTCTTGGCAATGATAATGTCTTAAAGGTCTTTCTGGAATCAAAAACACTGCACGACATTAGATATCTAAGAATGGCCATTATTGATTTTATAGAAATTTTATGCTATGTATAGTTAGTTCTAAGCTATTACGGGTATGTTAAGTGTTAACAATGACAAATGATATTGTTTTGACGATTGTAATGTTTTAATGGTTGTTTTTGAGTGAAGGACAATGTACGATAGGCCAATGTCTAACGATGGTTTTTAATGGTTTAATAGGATTTTTATACTATTATCATTCTTATTCCAAACTATTCTAAACGTACTAATTAGTGGCAAAGTGTCACTATTGGTAAAGTATTAGCAACGGCAGTGCTTTAAATGTCTATTTATGAATGAAAGACAATGTACGATAGTCGTCTAACAATGGCCATTATTGATTTCATAGGATTTTGATGATATGTATACTAGATTTAAGTATTTGCAATGGTGTCATGTTCAATGTGTAGCTATAATGAAAGAAATCTACAGTATATCGACTAATTATATCTGTATAGTATATTACTGAGTTATGTTCAGAGCTAACCCGTTGACAAAGGTTTGTTCTTCGCAACGAATATTTTTATGTTCTAGATTTAATTAACATGCTATAGAATGTTTATAGTAGATGTTTATTATACAATTGCAAGCTTCGTCGAACGGTCATATGTTTGTCACGTGGGTTTTACTATTGGGTTTTGGTCAATTGTCTTTTTGATTAGATCTCACGTATTAGGGTAACTGCACATAACCAACTGTTTTCGAACAAGACAATTACCAACTAAAATTCAGTTGTCAAGATGCTCTATAACGTATATTTTTGAAATCACACAATCCCAAGTTAACTATTTGGTCGTTTGGTGAAATGCTTTGGGCTGTCGCCACATGCAGAAGTGGCCACAGCTTGATCATTTTATGGCATAGAAACAACAACAACAACAACACCAACAACAAAGTAAAGTAGTAAGTAGTACTGTGGTAGTAATGCATTCACTTTCTCTTTTGACAGGCCAATTCGTACAAGGTTATTCGTAATGGCTGACAAGCGAATTACCTGCAGCATTTTCTATTGCGCCTATGTAATTAGTTTATTGCTGGGGTTCGCACTGACCAACATTCCACCTAAAGAGCACAAGGTAAGCAAAAGGAAACATTTTTTCTCGTTGTTTTCCAATCCTCGATTTCTTTTTCGTCAAGGACATTTAACGAGACATTAACATAATTAAAGCAACGTCATCTAACGACTGCCCAAAGGCTTTTCCAAACCTTTGTTGATTCACCATTTTCTGTAACTCGACAGAATATTTTCTTGTATTCTATATTTGCTTTCTTTGACAGGTTCACAATATTGTTTTATACCCTGATAAACATTCGTGGTGTAAAGTCACCTCCATCAAGCAAGTGATAAGCCATACTGGTTGTCAATCTAAGGTATTATTACAGTGTTGTATCTTTTTCAGTTGAGAGTAAATTTAAATCAATTTTAGAAGTAAATTGGATTGAAATAGTAAGGGTAACTTTTCTCACGCAATAATTTTTAGGTTATAGTGTGATGGAAAGATGTGCTTGGTAGTTCTTACATATATTTTGTTCTCAATTTGAATAAATGGTTCACCATGTAGGACAAAATTGATTAAAGATTAACGTTGCATTGTCTTTGAGTGATTCTAAGTGGGTGGAGTTGTTCCATGCAAAGTGGTATGCAGAAAAGGTCAATGGTAACTACATTTGTAGCCTAATTTTCTTGATTGATTTATGAAATAGAGTGTTGACAACAACGTCTGCGTCGGCACCTGCTTTTCCTTTTCTGTTCCCAAAACAATCCCAGAGACACCTGGAGACGACCAGCTCCACTATTGCGATAGTTGTCAATCATCCGATTCAACATGGATCACGGTATTTTATTTTGAAAACATATATTTTTTGAAATTTTATTTTATGGGCTAGTTCTTTATGCGATTCTTCTACTACATTTAGGTGAGTCTAGACTGTCCGGAAGACAGCACTTTGGGCAAAATCGAAAAGTCTGTGGAGATCATCGGCAACTGCTCCTGCATGTATTGCAAAGAAAAGCCCAACGTCCAGAGACCTCCTGAGGACGACCCAGAAGATTACGAAGAAGACATGGAGAACCTAAAACAGTTGCAGATGTACGACATCCAACAACTAGCACTTCGCCAAGCGGCAATCAGGGCTCAGTCACCTGTAACAGCCAATGGACTTGCGTCTGCAGAACAGGAAGAATCTCACCCCCATCATCATCACACCAGTAACAAGCATTTGGACAGACTTCAGGAAGACGATGACGAAGAAAGCGAAACTGAGGTAGATGATGCAGTCATTCAGCATGTCATACAACAACTGGCAACTGCTGCAACTACCGAACAGTCGCAGGAAACTGCTACGACGGAAACTAATACGGAAACTAGTAGTAGTGTTAGTACGGAACAATCAGACACATCATGAGTTGCATAGCTTTTTTTTTTTAAAGAAATATTGGTGCGTTGTGGATACTTCAATATTTTATTTAGCCTTTTCTTTGAGTCTTGTTTCAGACACTGCAAAATTTTTCTTTCACCTCAATGTGCTGCTTATGCAAGATTCTATCGTTAACGCTCTTGTGTCTTTTAAATGCTTGCAGTGTCGTAGTCAATCTAGTCGCCACCACAAAAAGCTTTGGAACTCGTGATTTTGTAACAAAATGTTTTATGTGTGACACTGTCTTGCTTTTTTCTTCTCAGTCTTTAACCTTGGAACATTAGCATTAAACTTGTTTAGAACGTTGTTATAAAGTTTTATATTAGAGTGCTTAAAGTTCTAAGGTTATGGACCGAGACAGCTTATAGATGCAACTGCATTTGTGCCATATAATATACACCTAATTATATCTCTTATGATTATGTCTTCGTGCTGTTTCATTCTAATCGTGCTTTGTCACTAGGTTTGTACATACTAGCTAGCAATGCACTTAAATTATTATAATACACATTATATACAGCACTACTGTACATTGGAATTGGTAAATAGCTGCCAGGAAATCGTTGAAAAAATTGATGATCGACTAGTCTCTCTTGAGGATGAGATTGTTATAGACTATAATTTATAGTCTATAACAATGATCATATATCCCAAGAACTTTGACTAGTTTTGGAAACAAAATTCAGAAAGTTTTGCATTACTGGCTTTTTAGTTATAAAGAAATTGAATATAAAACAAGGATAAAAAAAAATTCTGTTGCCCTAGCCTGAGATCGAACCAGGGACCTTTTGTTTATGCTCAGATTTTCTAGCCATCTGCTACTGGAACTTCGTAGAATTTTTTTGAACATTCATGATCATGCACCGAACATTGTGCTATGTAAGCCTATCTACTGTGAACAAATTCTACTGTAACTGTACAAAAAGTTTAGAATTAATGAAAACTGGTTGGCAAGCAGATGGCTTCACAGTTGTCCATGAATTGCCTAACCAAAAAGTGCGTGTCAGATGCCTTAAGTATCTCTGTTGACATGTTTCAACTTTTGATTAGCATTGCTGTTAACACGATTAATAGACTACGAACATGGCTATATAAGTGGGACAGATGCATGTTGTTTCTCGCCCTTTAGAGTGTGTAATTGCTTGTAATGCTTATATACGTTGTAAATGGCTCGCTTGCTAACGTGGGTGTTTCTATTTCGTTTTAGGGCTATGTTGGGGTGCCCGCTGCGAAAACGCTTAAAGCTCTGTTTTCTGGCCTATTCAATATGCTATGAAATACTCGAGCTGGACTGTTGTTGTGTCATGTCTTCTGCCTTCGCACAAAAGAAAAGTAAGAAATATGCTACACCCCATATTTTGTTGTTTTCAAAAAACAAATGGATTTTTATCACGTGACCATCTTGTTATTTTTGTGCAAAAGAAAGATTCGCTCAGGGCTTTATTTGCAAGATACCCAAGCTGAATTTGATATGTGTATTATTTTTTAACTATGTGTTTCACAGAGAGGCTATGTTGAACATTTCCGAGGCGATGACAATTTTTATGGTGACATTTTTTTTAGTTCTTTATAAAATATGATTTTTATTATATATATATATAAAAATTTAAAGAGAAAAAAAATTAATATGTTTTTTTGATGTACATATGAACAAAATTTTTTTGTTATTTTCAAAGGTTTGTATAAGACGTGTTGATATTTTTCATGGATGTTTATCACTTTAGTATATATATTATATATAGAAATCATCGGTTACATTATTATACGTGTTTTGTTGCAAATTTTATAGCATCAACATTTAAATGGATTGTTGAGAATGGAAACAATGTAAACACGTGTTGACATGTGTTTCACAATGTTTACACATTAAAAAGTGTTTTGAGCATGCAATGAATTCGATCTGTCATATCAATAATGAACTACTATGGAGCCCGTCAACAATGACGGGTAAAACCTCGTTTGTTTTTTCATTAACGCAATTTCGTTGTTTTAACTCATGTTGCCTGACAACATTCGTGGCCAATGATCTTACAAGTAGCAACTACGCTTTTCAGCCAATAGCAACTGGTGTTTTTACTTGTTGCCATGACACCATAGCAGTATTCACGACTCTTGACATTTTATTGTATAAGATTTTACTAAAAATTGTATTTTATAGTGTTTTTTTGCAGGATGTCGACTAAATGTTTGTTTACGCTTTTAATTAAGCAAATCGCAGAAAACGTTCACCATTCCAGATATAAAATATAAACATCAGAGGTGGTAACAACACTCCTTTTCCTGCTTGTTGACAACTTGATCTCTGAGAATTTTTATTTTCTGCTAACTTGGCTAAATTTATACGTTATTTGTATTAATGCTTTTTCTTTCATGAACTAAAATTATTTTTCAGTAATCTTTTACTTGGATAACAAATTTGTTGGTTTTTTCATCATTATATACAGTTTGTCAAAGATGAATACTTATGCGGTATTGTTTTTGAACATTTATATCGTTTTCTTCAAATGTAAGTATAGTAGTAAGTGTTGTAGTATACAGGGTGACAGCAAAGGTTTTGTTACACCCCGGTAGTGTAATATCTATTACAGGGGCAGAATTCGCCCCTTGATGCCCTCCCGAACATTATATCCAGGAGAGCTAAACATTTAACTATCGTGTTAATATGTGCCTACATAAGGGCTAATAGACATAATAATTAGACATAAGGGCTAAACATCTAACACTGATTTATTGCGTAAGAATATTTAAGCTGCCATTTGCCTATACCGAGATATTACACAACAGGACTTTGGTTGTCACCCTGTATAATAATTAGTGACTTTAGGCACACACCTTGGATAGTTAAGTAGATATTGAACCATAATTCTAATATAAATAAGTTTTTTGTAGGCAACTTCGTGGCTTGCCAAGTAGACGAAAATTCGGATCTACCAACGTTCATCAAATCTCGGTTTGTTGGGTTCGGTTCCCATTTGCTGACTGGTATTTTTGATCTTCAACTCCCATCGCTCGATCCACTACCTGTTCGCATGTCTCGTTTGGATGGTGGTGATGGTTTACGTGGACAGTTTCGTCAGATGGCTTTAAATGGACTGAGTTCCATAGATTTGCAAAAAATCGAAGTGAATGTCCCACAGAATATCTTAAAAGCACGTTTTAGTTTCCCATCTTTGAACATCACCGGAAGTTACATCTTGAACGGATGTAAGCATTTGAACAAATTTGAGACTCCAGATAAGAATTTTGTTTTAATAAATTAGTTTAATGCTTTTTTTTTGACAGTGCTAAATGACATATTTCCCATTCAAGGAGTAGGAAATTTTACTGTAACAGCTTATAATACTACTGCTGATGTAGTTATCGATCTGAAAAGAAATGAACAGAGGAAAACATTGGATTTGGCCGAATATCAACAGATTATTGAGAATGGACCTATAAGACAACATTTCGAGAACCTTCTTGGGGGAGGCAATCTTGGTAACAATGCTTACTATATGAATTGGCATATACAGGGTGGGCCAAAAAACTACCACCAGTTTTCAATTTCTCATGAACCGCAAAAACTAAAATTTTTACATGAGATTTGAATTCAATATCTTTCCAATGATACATGTTATGGTTTCTATAGCTTGCCTGCGAAAAAAGATACCCTAAATAAAGTTGTAAAATTACAAGTACAAGGGGGTTTCAGTGCATAACTGTTCAGTTCAAAAGTGAAAATATTAGTGTTAAAAAGACGAATGGAAGGTCAAGTTTGTGATACAAATATCATCCGACTTATTTGATGAAGATTTACAGATCGAATCCGGAAAAAACGTACTATTGCATTGCAATCATGCATCGTGAAAGCTCATTTTAGACAAAACGACAACATAAGTTTTACAACTTTTTTTAAGGTACTTTTTTTTTCGCGCGATTATTGCGACCAATCTATACAAGTCATAACATAGAATAATATATCATTAAAAAGATCTTGAATTGAGCTTTCATGTTGTAGTTTTAGATTTTGTCTAGCATAATTGGTTCATGATAAATCGTTATTTGAAAATTGGTGACAGTTTTTTTTTTTGGCCCACCCGGTATATGGAATATATAATTGTACATTTCTGGAAGTTGAATAACATGATATAGACTATAATTAGTATAGTTTTGTTGTCACTGTAGGTCTGGGAGCTAATCGACTGTTGCTTCATGTTGGAAGTAAAATCTACAACGATGCCAAACCTTTACTGGAAAAAAGTTTACACGCAGCTTTGCGTAGGAAGTTCATTCAAATTCTTCGAAAGATAAAATCGACAAATAGGAGACGAAAACGGGAAGAAGCCGAATCGGAAAATTTCAACGATTATTTAGACCAAGTGTTGAAGCACGTTGTAAGGAAGATCCATGCTAAGTAAGGCGACAATTCATAATACCATTGGAAGAAAAAGATTGAATAAAATTGATCTTGATATTTAAGTAAGCCTGCTGGTACTTTAATTGTGAATTACAACACTTAATGGGAGCTTAGGTCTAATTATGGATTTGAAGTTGTATTTGTATTATTTTAGTTGTGAAGGTATCCTCATGTGTGTATGCAGTATGTGTGTACGATAATGATTACAACTGTATATGATACTGATACAATGTTCATACAACCATATTTTGAATCTGCGACACTTTATAGGCCTAGATGATTGACAAGCATTTTTCACGATTAACGTTTCATTAGAAAATGTGAAATTTTTTAATTTCAGTCAAATGGATCCTTGGTACCGTCCACCTTTGCTGCCAGGATTTTTTGAAGCAGGGCGTATATACGGATTGACTTCAATCGAACGACAAGGTGACGCAATTGCAATCAAACAAAACGAAGACGTGTTTCTCAACTTCACTTTGATTTTTCATAATCTGACAGCTGTGTACGATTTCAGACATTGGTAAGTCTAGAACTAACATCTTTGTCCAAAGGCATTTTTTGCATATATCACTTATAATAATGTGCTATGTTTCTGACGTCTGATTACAAACCTCATTGGCTCAGAGAACCTACCCAATGAGAGTGAAGAGCACGAAATTTTAAAGTTAGTATTTTTCAAAGTAAATAGAGTGGAGAACATTCAACAGGATTTTTAACTAGCCAAGGCTAGCTAACGTGCCCGTTGATTGACGGGTTTTTTACTAATATCGAAATAATCAGTTCCAAGCATTAACTGTTGAAACTGATATACTGTAAAATACTTCTTGAACAAACATTTGATAAGTTGTCACAGAAGGTTACTAGGTAACTAAAATTGTAGGTGAAAAAGTTTAAGGAACAAATGTCAAAAACAAGAATATATTGAAAAAAGATGTCAAAAAACATAATTTCTGACTTCTTTCCTTTTTATTTATTTTTGACTTGTTCGTTTTGGTGTTTTTCCTTGTAATTTTTTTGACGTCTTTTTTGGTCCTTTTTCTTGTTTTTGACTTTTGTTTCTTGGACTTTGTTTTCTACAATCGGTAACTCCGTGCTGTAGCACGGGAAGTAAGTTTCAGATTCATATCTCTAACACGATCAACCATGCGTATTCAAAGTTCATTTGATATTTTTGTCTTTTTGTTTTTCAAACATTATCAACAGGCATTTCTTTGGGATCAAGAGTCAACTGGTAGCTTCCATCGACAATGTTTCGCTACCAGTCCATTTACTTCTCAGTCGAGATCATGATCCTCGAGTCGAACAGTTAAACATATCCGACCTAGGACGTGTACGTGTTAAAGTATCGAACTTGGGTCCTTTGAGTATCCTATGGGGTCACACGTGGAACATCTTGCTTGAATCGACCAAACACGTTTTGTTCTCAACTCTGAAACAACCATTGATCAGTGTAATCGAAATAACACTGAATCAACTAAGTGATGACACAATGGCTTTCTAACTTGCTGAGGAACCATCGAAGGCCATTACATAATTTATTTTTGTGACTATTTATCATGTAACTTCAAAACAACACAAAGACTGGTGTTCGTAATAGTCGTCAATAGGAATATTACGAAACACAGTTATTGAAGCAGAGGAATCGTTACATGAAAATAACACAACGAATTCACAGTTGATTGAAACTGTCACACAAACAGAATTGTAGTCGTAAATAGACAACATTAGATATGCAACATTTTTTGCAATTGTAGAATTGCGGATGAGGTCTATTGTTGGACATTCTTTGTCACACTTCCTATGCAATTACACTGAAACAACAATTTCGGTATTTCCATCCTGTTTTATTTTTATCTATTGTAACCATTCTTAAAAAAAGGACATAGTAGATAGAGTACAGTAATTTCTTTTTAATATATATAGTTGATGGAAGTTTTTTATTTGACTACCGACTAATCAGCATCCCCTAATAAAGAATAATTCTTTAATATTCATTATTCAGCTAACCTTGAGAAAACAATAGATTACATGCCGAAAATACAATAGCTAATTTTCTGGTTAAAAATATATACATATTATACATAAGTATATACGTATTATATTATTTTAAATGTATTATTTTTACGTAATTAATGATACATCTCTGCAAAATGAGTTTTGCAAACATTGAATACTGATTAACATTGTTTTTGTACAGAGATCTGATAAATTATCACGTGTGTGTTGCGTGCGCGTGTGTATACAGGGTGAGGCAATAGTCTGGTCATAGCTAAATATCGCGAAAATTATTTAGTGGTATGAACATTTTTGATTGAATTATGGTAATGTATAGCGATCGTGAGCTATCCAATGACGTTACCGGAAGTGATATTGGATGTAATTTAAAGATCATTATTTTTTAATATGTATCCCACTACCCCATATGTGAGTTAGAAAAATGTAGGTAATCACGAAATAATGCCATCGCACAAAACAGATCGAAATTGGCCACTAAAAACGGAAGTTATGGGCGAAAGAAGTACGGTATGACAGGAAAGCAAGCAGGGGCAACCACAACAAGCATAGCGTAGTCGACAATGTACTAGTGGAAAAGCGGTGAAAAGGTTAAACCATCTATTATACTGATGCATTACCACGTACATCAGTTTAACAGGTTTTCCAAACACGTTTCCGCTTCTCCATTGTCAGCTGTTGCAGCTGTTGTCAGCTGTTGTGTCCATGTTGTTGCAGCTGCCCTTGAGTTTGTTTCCCTGTGACTCTATTCTACTTTCGCCCATAACTTCCGTTTTTACTGGTCGATTTTCGATCTGTTTGATGCGTTGGCATTATTTCATCTTTCTAATGACATATGAGGTGTGAAATTAATATTAAAGAAATTAATAATTGGATGATCTTGAAATGATTTCCACTTCTAGCAAATTCACTGGATAGCCCATGGCTTTTATACATAAAAATAGTTTAATCAGAATCTTCATACCACCAATGGTTCTCGAGATATTTAGCTGTGACCGGACTTTTGCCTCTCCCTGTATGTACTGTGTAATTACTGTCAACTTAATTATACTGTATTTCGCCATTGCATGCTATAGAGCTAAGTGAAATTAACAATTCTTGTATGATAATGAAGATAATTAGCATAATCAGAAGCGATGGTGCGTTCGTTAGCAAAATATTTTTCAAATACCGTGTAGCATTCACTGTAATGACTAATGAGATATATTATAAGAAAATGATATATGTTAATTTATCTTATATGTTAATGATCGATTAATTTCGGAGAGATTTGCAATAGAATTTAATCATTGTTTAAAAAATAAAAAGGGGTAATTTTTATTCTCATAGTCGGGACACAAAAAAATGGATTAAAAGAACCACACCTGTAGTACATCATTATCACTTTTCACATGTCATTTTGTCGTCAGGGAAATCGTTACGAGATAATCGACTACGAAATTTCTTGTAAATTGTTATCGAACTTTGACATCATTTCCGTTTCCATTCATACTTTATACATAATCTCCACTACTACGTCAATGATGGATCATTCCATTTGATAGATGAAGTTCTTTTCCCCAAACAACAATAACGCAAAATGTTGACAATTTTTCAATGTGAAAGCGTACACAATGATACACTCATTATACGATGCACTCATCATATGGGTGACATTCCACACACACAGTGATTTTAAATGTGCATTATTCCTTCAGAGCAATAGTCTGTAAAGGATGGCCGATGTTCAAGTTCCAAAGGACATCATTCATGATGACTGTGTATGGCTTGATGGCTATGAGATAAGCCAATGGCAAAAAACAAGACAATAAGTAGTACTATGATGATGATGATGACAATGATGATGATGATGATGATAAATGATGACGGAGTAAATCCATTTGCAATCGTGGTTAAGAAGTCATTTCAACATCACTATCGAGAAGTACACCATTCAGCAAACGGTGGATGCACGTGTAAGTAGAACTTGGTTGACATGATGACATTATTATTGTTATGCGATAATAATTTCAAATATGATAAAAAAAAGTCTTGATAAAATGCGATTAATGTTATAGGTTAGTTGCGATATAAATGTATATTTGTTTTTGTGCTCAAGTTATAAGAACATCATTGCACCTGTTTGATGTCACGTAATGTTTTCGACCCTGATATTGACAGTCATTAATTTGGTCACAGGTAATATAAAAATAATTATTGTGTGTTATATGGAATTTGGTTACCAAAATGTTTAGACTTATTTATATTAGCTTCGTTTGTGAGTTTGTGAGTTGTGAATTGAACGTAGGCTATACTGTCATCTACAAGTCGTTTATGAGAATATACTGTATAGTCCAATGTACCAAAAAAAACGCATAAAACGAGAACCGTATAAGTCACTTCGCGTAAATCAAAAAACGCATTAAGTTTAATATTAAAAAAAAAATCGCATAAATAAATCGAAAATTGCAGAAATCAAACATGGAATTACTCAAAAGTCGCATAAATCAAATATCGATTGACTCACCGATCGCATAAATTTAAATTCGCATAAATCAAAATTCGCATGAATGAAAACGTGCAGAAATCAAAAATGAATTTACTCGAAACATGCATGAATTGAATACCGAATCACTCAAAAATTGTGTAAATTTTAATTCGCATAAATCGAAATTCGCATAAATTGAAACACGCAGAAATCAAAAAGGAGTTTGTTTATGGTTATTTAAAATTTATTTTATTTATTTTTTGTTTGCATTTTAATATAGCTATATTTAATGGGAATTAGGATTTGAGATATCGGATTAAAATAAAATATTTAATTTGAAATATCGATTGAAATATCGAATCAAATTTCGTTTAAAATGTAACAATCAACTATCACTATAATGAAATATAATGAATTAAATAATGGTACAATAATAATAATTATTATTATATAAATATTAAATATCTTAAATGTATAAGTTCTGGACGAAGCAGATTATCTCTACAGGGTGTTCCAAAAATATTTATACATAGGGAAGTAAAAAAAAAAAGAAAATAATTTTTGCTATGTATTTTTGGAACACACTGTATGGCCAAGTGTCCATGCATTTTCTTCATGTACAGATAAGCAAGTTTTTTCTACAGGGTGTTTCAAAATTCTTCAGGAAAAATATAATAATTTTTTGTATGTGTTTTTTAAAAACCTTGTAAGCTTATATGCAAGTTTTGTTCAGGTGAGCATCTTGTCCCTACAGGGTGTTCCAAACGTTTTGAAGAAAAAAAAAGAGAAATTTATCTGTAAATGAAAACTTTTGGAACACCTTGTATATCCAAGTGTCCGTACATTTGCTTCAGGTAGAAATCTAATATCTCTGACTTTTCCTCTTCCTCATCGTTTCATGACAGTGTATTGACCGTCTAAGTGGATTACACAATTTTAGCAAATTATTTTTTTAACCATCTATTTTCACTTCTTTTATTTTTAATGTTATAAGTTTTGTAATGTCATAAACTAATAAATTTTATAAATTTTCACAAAACAATATATTAACTTATTCATGCATACTTCCACGTTTTGTTTCGTCAGTGCAATCTATTGCATTTTACATTTGTCATTTTCTTGAAACAAAGAAGAGATATACAGGTTGTGAATGTGAAAAAACGAGGAACGATAATAAGGGCTGTCTTTTTAACCAAAACAAAAATGACATCGAATTGATGTGTCATTTTTACTATTTATATTTAGTTCACTTGTGATATTAGGGTCATTCTTATTAAGAATAGCCCAAGTCTTCAGCTCCCTTTATCTATCTTTATCTCTGTGATGATCCGGAACGCGTGTCAATGCATGCGGTGACACCTAGCGACATTTTAATAAAACGAAACCTTCAAAAATCCAAATCCTGTTTCAATTAAAACCGTGCATGGCACGGAGCTACTTCTAGTTTAATAATAATAATAAAATTTAATTTTATAATTATTTTTTATTACAACCAAAAAATAAACTGTACTTAAATTTGATGGCAGCTATTGCAAAATATCGGCCTTCAAAATGGTACTATGGTACCGTATGGTAACGATACTACGTTGTTGTTGGAATGTAGTACGTTAATCATCATATATTATTTTCTATATAAGAGTAATCGAAGGGTATCATTTCAGAGTGGGCTAGGTCATTTGTGCACTCATGGCATTATGGGTACCAGAGCCAAGCACCCACTTAATCGGTGCCTATGTGTGCCGATGTATTTAGAAAACTGCTAAAAATTGAAATTTATAAAATGTAGCATTGAAATTGAGTTGGGTGGAATAACGGCCTAACTTGAAAAATGTAGTTTTGAGCAAAAGGGCGAAAACTTCTGTCCCTTTGTTTAAATAAACTTGCTGTCAACTGTATGTTTATAGAAGGAAAATGAACAAAAAAATCTGTAAACTTTAGTTGACAGGCCCCAAGTCACAAGCTAATTTAAAAATGCAATTACTCCCGCCGTTATTCCAAATATTGTGCTCATTTATGAATGCATTTACTCCGTTTTTCCAAATATCAGTAACTTTTCCATTGTTTTGAAAGTGAAGCAAGCTGGTAAAACAACCAGGAAGTGAAGTGACAAAAAGAAAGAAATCACAAAAAATTTCAGATTTACAATAATAATCTTACTCCAAAAAGTCCGAAAGTGCGAATTTTATGCAACCCAATGTCTTTATGCTATGGACTGGTCTAAAATGAAATGCATTTTTAAGGAATAACGACGTAAGTGAATTTATGCCATTTTTCCACCCAACTTCTCAATTATAATAATTATCGGTTAAATAAGTTTGGTTATATAACCAAATATTTGGTTTTGGTTATATCATTAATTTGGTTCCATGTTCAGGAATTAATTTTACAAAAAATTTTTTTATTAACATCAATGTATTGCATTTTTGTAGGAATTCCACGTGGCGTACGTTTTCATTAAAATGGCCAATTCACCGCGACCCGGCATTTGGGCGTTGGAACGGTCGACCGATCTCGGTAAAACGTGGGAACCGTGGCAATTTTTTGCCGACACGTACAGCGATTGCGTCAACTATTTTGGACGAGATTCCCTCGGACCCATCACACACGACAATTCTGTTGTCTGTGAAACAAAGTTTTCCAAAGTCGTTCCACTCGAAGGAGGAGAAGTAAGAACGTTCAGTGTATATATCGAGTTGCACGGATTACGAATCGAAGTCAACAGCATTTCGTTTTTTGCAGGTCGTGGTGTCGTTGCTCAACGATCGTCCAAGTGCCAACAATTTTTACAATTCGACCGTTCTACAAGAATGGACCAAAGCGACCAACATTCGTCTACGGTTGATTCGAACAAAGACCCTGCTCGGACATTTGATGTCGGTCGCGAGACAAGATCCGACTGTCACTCGACGTGTAAGTTTTTAATTCTGTTTATTGATTTGTTTTGCCAGTCAATTTAACTTCGACGTATTGTAGCATTTTCGCCTTTACAGTACTACTATAGTATTCGTGACATTTCCATCGGTGGACGTTGCGTTTGTAACGGCCATGCTGAGAACTGCGATATCACTGATCCGGAAGATCGGTATAAACTTTTGTGTCGGTGCCAACATAACACGTGCGGTTCTCAGTGCGAAACGTGTTGTCCTGGTTTTGTCCAGAAGAAATGGCGACCGGCGACGATATATGACACTAATGCCTGCGAGCGTAAGTTATACTGCATGTCCCACAATTCGCTTCCTCGTTCGTTTTAATTATAACTGTTTGATTCTGATTTTTTTGTTCACATTATAAAAAGGCAACTCGAAAAATGTATATTGCTTGCTTTTTATTAATTTTGGTGTATTTTTTGCAAAATCAAAACAAAACAAAAGCAAAATCTGGTTTAAGCTTTGTTTTGAACTTCATGCACTTGAAAAAAAAGATGGCAAAGCTTGGTAACCGTTCATTGTTGAATTTAACATACAAGAACCAAAATCGGGTGAAGTGAAAAAAAAATGGTTTGAACCAAATTTTGCTTGTTTTTTTTTTTTTTGGTAAAATATACCATAATTAATAAAAAGTTAGTACAGTAATTAAAATTCTTTTAGTTGTTGTTTTTTTAATAATTTGAAAGAAAATGAATAATAATATAATTGATAAAAATAAAATAAGTTATAATAAAAACAAAAGTGAATCATGGGACACTTTGTAGATTGTTATTTATTAATGCCCATGCAGAATTATTTAAATTCATATTTTTTATTTCAAATCGTAGGCTGCAATTGTCATGGCCATTCGGAGGAATGTGTTTATGACGAAGAAGTCGATCGCCTGAACATGAGTAAAGATTTGAGCGGACTGAACGTTGGTGGTGGCGTTTGTCAAAATTGTCAACACAATACGGAAGGAATCAACTGCGATCGTTGCAAGCCTGGTTTCTACAAGCCGTACGGTCGATTGCTCGATGCGTTCGATGTTTGCATTGGTAAGTTATCTTTTTGTTGACTCGATGAGTTTTGCGATTCTCATCTTTGAAAATCATTTAATGATCATTTTTCAGAATGTCCGTGCCACAATTTCAACTTGACGGGGTCGTGTGCCGACGGGACGGGAAAATGTTTCTGCAAAGAGGAGTTCTTGCCGCCACACTGCAACGACTGCAACGTCGGTTACTTTGACTATCCCAACTGTCGACCGTGTGATTGTCACATAGACGGTACCCGCGACCGTGTTTGCGAAGCTGGTGGCGGTCAATGTCCGTGCAAACAGAATTACCAAGGAGCAAACTGCAACGAATGCGCTGAAGGATATTTCAACTTCCCTGACTGCCAACGTAAGTTGAACAGTTTTGCAAAAAAAACAAAAAACAAAACAAAACGAAAAACAAAAACAATAATCGTCTGACATTACAATAACGAATTTAACGATGTGAATTCTCATTTAGCCTGCAATTGCAACAGCGACGGTTCCATCGACGACATCTGCGACAAAGAATCCGGACAGTGCTCGTGTCACAACAGTTATGGCGGTCGAACGTGTTCGGATTGCGAAAACGGTTTTTACAGTTATCCGCTATGCACGTGTGAGTATAGATAGAAGCCAATTTGTCTGCTACTTTTTGTCGGCCATTTATTTTGTGCAATTTTGATCACGATAGACGAATGATTTTTCATTAATGATTGGTTTTGTTCATCATAGATTGCAGTTGCGACCGTGCAGGCTGTCTCGAGGAAGTTTGCAACAAGACCACGGGATCGTGTTTATGCAAAGAAGGATACGGCGGATCGAGATGTGATCATTGTTCCCAAGGATATTATGGCTATCCCAACTGCAAACGTAAGACTCTGCGTTTCAATTGTACAGGGTGTTTCTTAATTCATCATTCCATTTTGTTTTTAGTATAACTTTTTTGTTTTTAAGTTATTTTTTTTTCATTTTCTTTAAAAAGATACTCAAAAATATTTTAGTAACGTTTTTTTTATTTGGTGTATTTTCACAAAAAAATAAAAATCGCATAAAGTGAGAACTGCATAAATCAAAAACCGCAAGTCCAAAATGTAACAAAATCCGCATAAATCGCATCAAAAGCGTAATTTTTTAAAACTCCAAAATTGCTTTATCGCGTTACTAGGAGATCACATTATTCTAAATTCGTATAATTGAAATTAGCATAAATCGAAATTCACATAAATCGAAATTTGTATAAATCGAAACTTGCAGAACTTGAAAATGGAATTATTCAAACTCGCATAAATCGAATGTCGATGATCGCATAAATTTAAGTTCGTGAAATATGTATAAAGCATATTTTTAAAAAAGTATTTTTAATCCAACTTGTTTAATTTTTTTTTTAATGTGAACGCATCTTAACATGTACAATTTTAGCATTTTGTTTTAAATAACATCTTAACGCAACTCTGCATTTTTAACGTTTTGCTTGATACTATTTTGTGTTTTAATGTTACGTTCGGTTGATCGTTATTTTGTTTTTTTCAATTCGCACAGATTGAAAATCGGTAAGTTCTGATGAGATGAAATTGTAACTTAAGTGTTTTATTTTTTATACTGAATTTTGCTTATTTACTTCTCTCTATTTATACTGGGCGTTCCTTAATGGTTCAGTCAAATTTCAATCATAGATGCTATGCATCAAAATAAAGCAAGCAACCCATTTAAACATGAGTCCAGAAATGCTTCCGGGATAACGCTAATCACATAAAGATAAGGCCTATTGTTTTATTCGCTGTAGGTATGAAAATGAGTATATTTCAGACCCATGATTATATAGACTTTGCTTTGTTTCAATACATAGAATTTAATGTGATTGAAATTTTGACTAGCCCATTCAGGAACACCCTGTATTTTTTTTTACAACTTCAGTGTTATTCTTATTTATTCATATACTAGTACTTTAAATTTACAATTTGTTTTTTGTGTTATAGCTTGCGGTTGTAATGATGTCGGATCGGTTGGTATCACATGCGACGAAGGTGGTCGGTGTCAGTGCTTACACAACTTTGCCGGTTTAACATGTCACCAATGTTCACCTGGTTATTACAACTATCCCGATTGTCTTGGTGAGTTATCGGAATTTTGCTCATTTCCTAACTTGTTACACGACCATCATGAAACAAACGATTAACCATTTCACATAGCTTGCAATTGCGATTCGACTGGTGCCAATGGCGTTTCGTGCGACAGCGACGGAAAATGCAAATGCAAACCCAACTTTGATGGTGTCACGTGCAACATTTGCAAGGAAGGATTTTACAACTATCCTGCATGCGAAGGTAAGTTTTTCTTCTTTTTTTCTGTGTAGGCCTAATATATTTTTTTTGTTTCCATATTAATTAAACCTGCATTTTGTTGTGTCGCCGTAGAATGTAATTGTAACCCCGCGGGCGTGTTGCCAACGTTTGCGGGATGCGGGACGCTGACGACGGGTGAGCTGTGTCAATGCAAGGAACGCGTTGGCGGCCGAACGTGTAATCAATGTCGACCTTTGTATTGGAATCTGCAAGGGTACAATCCTGACGGATGTGAAGGTTGGTCGTTCAATGATGGATGAAACACTTTGACTCGCACTTAACCGCTATTGCCAACCACTTCAATCGTTTCGTGAATTAATGAGTTAAATTTTGATTGTAGACTGCGATTGCCATCTCAGTGGTACCATCGGGAGCATCAACGTTTGCGACGGTGGAACTGGTCAGTGTCTTTGCAAACCTAACGTCATCTCGCGGCGTTGCGAGGAATGTCGCGACGGAACATTTGGACTCAAAGATCAGAACCTGTTTGGTTGCATCGGTAACGCCATTTTGTTTTTGTTTATTATATGCTTTATATTAGTTTCACATGTGAGTCTTGAGTTTGTGAGTCTGTGAGCTTGTGAATCGGGGATTGTGAGTTTGACCTTGTGAGCCTGTGATTTGGAGTTTGGTTTTGTGAATCTGTTAGTGAGGCCCTAATTGGTCGCCAACTTATTCTGCCATCTACAAGTTTAATGAGAACATAATGTGATATAATCGAACCTGATCCTGACAATATACAGGGTGAGGCAAAAGTCTGGTCACAGCTAAATATCACGAAAACCATTAGTGATATGAAAATTCTGATTGAATTTTTGTAATGTATATCGGCCATGGGGACTATCCAATGACATTACTTGAAGTAAACTTGAAAATCATTGTTAAGGTTATCCTATTATTAACTTTCTTATTAACCATTTCACACCATACGTGATTTCGAAAGATGAAGGTATTCATGAAGTAATGCCAACGCATCAAAAAGATCGAAAATCGACCGGTAAAAACGGAAGTTGCAGTCGAAAGAAGAACGGTGGCACAGGAAAGTAATCTCAGGGGCAGCTGCAACAACATGGCCTACTGGACAACGGAGAAGCGTAAATTGGTCAAAAAGTTGTGGGACAATCTGTGAAACTGATGTATGTGTTAATGCATCAGTCTAATGGGTGTTTCCAAAACTTTTTCATTGCTTTTCCACTAATGCATTGTCAAGTAGGCTATTTTTGATGTGGCTGTCCCTGCTTACTTTTCTGTCACATTGTTCTTCTTTCGCCTGTAACTTCCATTTTTATCGATCAATTTTCGATCTGTTTGATGAGTTGGCATTATTTTGCGAATGCCTTTATCTTTCTAAATCACATATGATGCATATTAAAGAAATTAATAATTGGATGACCTTGAAAATTACATCCAAGGTCATTTCTGGTCATGTCGTTGGATAGTCCATGGCCATTATACATTGCAAAAGTTCAATCAGGATTTTTAATACCACTAATCGTTTTTGCGATATGTAGCTGTGACCAGACTTTTGCCTCACCCTGTATAAAGCGTATACTTGAAAATATATTTTTAATACTGTTTTTTTTTTGTGTTGGCGCGAGAAGTTGTGGATTATAATCTTGCGCTTTTGTTTCAGATTGCGGCTGCGACATTGGTGGAGCTTTCAACCAAGTTTGCGACAAAAGTGAAGGCCAATGCTCGTGTCGGCCGCGAGTTAGCGGACGCACTTGTAACGAACCGCATCAGTTTCATTATTTCCCAACGCTTTACCATTACAAATACGAAATCGAAAACGGTAACACGCCGGCCAACACTCCTGCTCGTTTCAGCTACAACAGCGAGGTGTTTCCAGGTTATTCATGGAAAGGCTATGCGGTTTTTTCGCCATTGCAGGTAACTAGGGATAATTTTGTATCTGCGCTACTTTTTTATTTCATCAATTTTTTTCATAAAGGGATTTGGATTGAAATTTTTTCGTGAATTTCAGCGTGAAGTTCAAATCAAAATGTTCGTCGATAAACCGAGTTTGTACCGTGTCGTTTTGCATTACGCCAACAAAGGAGAAGATGCTGCTCGCGGACAAATTGTTTTCAATCCCGATTCTGGAGGTATTGAAACAGATTTCAATGGTTTAAATTATTGTACAGTTGAGCTTTCTATAATGAGATTTCACACAATGAGTGGTTTCAAAATAAAATTTGCTACAATGAGCAAAGTGCTGTTCATAAAACGAGTTATACTAACAAGGGGCGATTCTGCATGAATTGAACTCGTTATACGAGGCTCGACTGTATTAGATTGTTTTTTTCCACACACTTTATATTGGTTTCATATGTGAGTGAGGTGTCTGTGAGGGTGTGAGTTGAGACATAAGGTGACATTTGGTGACATATCGATTCCAAAATACGTTTTTAAATTGCTTTGGCTTGTGAGTGATGTAGGAGTCGAGACATATTTGTCTGATGAAAAATACCATTTACGAAATACGTCTTTAGCTTGATTTTGCTTCTGATTGAGACATAGGGAAACATGAGGTGGCAAATACCAATGTGAAAATAGAATATCAATGTTATGTATAAAGTGTGTTAATAATTTTTTCAATCAATATACTTGTTTATCGATTATTTAATGTAAAACGTTAACTGTGCTAAAGGTGAAATTCAACAGTCAAGCACGTTGAAACTCGAAGTCCACGACCGACCACGTCTGTACACCGTTTCCGCCTCCGATTCCGGCTCTTTGCCGTCACATTTTGTATTGAATCCTGGTTGGTGGACGGTTTCAATCAAAATGGAAAATCCTGTTTTTGTGGTAGGTCTATTGGATATGAACGCCAAATTTCATTTTGTTTAATTTTACATTATATTACATTACGATTCATTGGACGTCATAGGACTATATGGTGTTGCTTCCTGCTGCATATTACGAAGCGACGCTCCTTCACGAAGTGGTTCGTTCGCCTTGTTACATCTACGCCAATGAATCCAGTTGCCTTCATTACGCTTATCCAGACGTCGACGATTTCACAACCGTTCGAGGCGAAACAGGATACATTGCCGAAGAAGACGATGAAAAAAGTCCGACGCAATTGTATTCCAGTGAAGAAGTATGTTCATAATATTTGGTTACGTTACGATCGTCTATGAGCGACAAATGATAAATTTTTTTCTCCATTCGCAGTTGTTGGAGCGAAGCGGTAAAGGCGGTGAAATGGCTCATCTGAACAGTGAACAGCGCGATGTGCGTTTATCGTTGACATTACCGAAGATTGGTCGATACGTTCTTGTTGTAGTTTACTACACACCCGAAGAAGGGCAGATGACAACATTGGAAGTGGATGCGAGTTCTGCGACGAAACGTCAAAAGGGGCGTGCGGTTCTGTACCGTTGCCGATACACCCATCTGTGCCGTCAAGCGGTGATTGATGCTCTAGGGAAAGTGATCACTTTTAACTTCGAAAAGCATTCGGTTGAGTTGCTCTTGAAGGCGGCGGAGAATGCAAACGTTGCCATCGAAGAGGTGGTAGCGATACCCGTCAAACAATGGCACATGGATTACGTTAACCCGCAAGTGGCATGCACCCAAGTCGATGGAAATTGCATCACGTCGAAATTCAACATCGTTCCGGATACGATCAAAGTGAGTTAATTTTGAGTTACTGATTTTTCATTAGGATTTTATTTTAAATTTTATTTAGATTTGTTGGGACCAATTGAGGAGTTGGGTGGAATAATGGCGTAACTCCGGAAATTTAGTTTTGAGAAAAAAGGGCACCTTCAAATTTAAGATTAACAAAAATTCCTGACAACTGTATAATTATAGAAGCAAAATGAACAGGTTTTGCAAAAAAATCTTTTTACGTTAGTTGACAGGCCTTAAGTTACAGGATAATTTAAAAATTCAATTACACCGTCATTCCAAATATCGTGGTAATTTATAAATGCATTGACGTCGTTTTTCCAAAAATCTTTTCCATTGTTTTGGAAGAGAAGCAAGCGAGTGAAACAACGAGGAAGTGAAGCGACAAAATGAAAGAAATCACAAAAAATTTCAGATTCACAATAGTTGCGTTCCATATTCTTGCTCCAAAAAGTCGGAAAGTGCA